>JAVJIF010008881.1:0-178253 GCA_038442645.1 Agave tequilana | reverse complement strand
AAAAATCATTCTAAATCCTTTCTTACTAAGTATTGATCCAAAGATCAGATTCTTGCGGATATCTGGAAAAATGTAGCACATGTTCAGAGTAAGCTCTTCCCAGATGTCCACTCATGATGATATTTCTTTTCCGTCAACTTTGAAGACGGCTGAGTTTCCTATGAAGAGTTGCTCATCTTGCTCTAGTTTTTGATATTCAGAGAATAATAATTTCTCAGAGTAGATGTGCCGAGTAGCCCCAGTGTCTACCCACCAATCCTATTGTTGGTCGTCAGATTCTAGTATGCAGACACACAACTGAAAGGCTTGGCGACGCATGGTCGGTCAGGTTGGCCTGTTGAATAGTTCTTCTTATTCTTTTTGAGACGGCTACGACATTCATTCGCCTTATGCTCCTCCTTTGTTGCAGATGTAAGCAAGTTCCTTGAAGCGCATGTTCTTGCCTTCTTGGACCTTGCCTTTATACCCTCGGCGAGCAGTCTTCTTCTGCTTTAAGCCTTCGGAAGTAGACGCTTTCCCCTTTGAATCTTCGATCACATTGGCCTTGGCCTTCATAAGAGTTCTACTGCTCCTTTTCTCGGACTTTCGGTTGTCCTCCTCAATTTGAAAGCTCACAATGAGATCTTTCAACTTCAGCTCCTTGGCACTTGTGCTTCAGTAATCTTGAAATCTCTCCATGCAGGTGGAAGTTTCTCCACAATAGTAAAAACATGAAAAGTTTTAGGTAGTAGATTCATACCTTTAGTCTCTATCTCGTGCAAGATAAGTTGGAACTCTTGCCACCTGACTGATCACAGCCTTATTGTACACCATCTTGTACTCCAGAAATCGTCCTACGATGAACTTCTTGGTACCGACACCTCAGTCTTGTACTTCTTATCAAGACTGGGCTGATAACTTCTTTGCTGTTATGATAGGACTGTAAACATTATAAAGAGAGTCATCCAGTCCATTCAGAATATAGTTTTGGCAAAGAAAGTCACCTTGAGTCTCCATACATCGACTGCAAGGACTGAGTCCCGATCAGTTCCGAGTTCTGGTGGATCCTCTTGCAGGAATTTGGCCAGATGCAGAGTGATCAAGTAGAAGAGCATTTTCGTTGCTACCACCTCTTGAATTCTGTGCCATCAAATTTTTCTGGCTTCTCCGGCTTCGGGTTAGGAAGTGGAGCGGGCATCAAAGTTTGGATCTGCATGTTTGGTGCCTTACTTGAGCTGTCTTGATTAGTCTCAGACATTTTCTGCAATTTTAAGCAGAACAGAGGGTAAGTAACTTCAATATTAATTGTCTTAAGATTGTTAGTTTCTAAGATCAATCTGACAACTAATCAATGTCCACCGATCTAATTGGCCAGGTCGGCGTGAACATCATGTGGAGTTTTCCGTTCAATAGAACGTTCCTTAATTATTGAACCACCTTTCAATTACCTTCCTTGGTTAAAACACTAATTAGACTGGTATAAGTCAGTCTTAATATACTGAATATCAGTATAACCCCTGTATAAAAAAAATTAATTCACTTATACAGTACTTGGAGTGAGATACGCTTATAGCGAATCTCCTTAAGACAATTACGTCCCCGCTACGGTGCTAACGGGTTATGGATGCTGGGTCTCCAAGATACAACACTCCTTCACGGTATTGGATAGCACTACCAATCACCGTATAGTCAAACCGTAGTTAACCAGTACCCTCACAGGATTATTAAAGCAGCAGGACGAAGACAAATTTTAAGGAGAATATTTGTCTTTACTTTGGAGGAACACCCACTGTAGAAAAGGATTAGAGATAGAAGAATATTCTTCTTTGGAAGTCACAGATTCAAACAACAATTCTCTTAACAAATCTGTTGAATTTTCTGAGCCTTCTTTCAGAATGAATCTGTTGGAAGTCACTCCGGAATCCGAGTTGCAAAATTCCCACTTCCTATGGAAGTCACTTCTGAATTTGAGTTGCAGAAGTCCCACTTCGGAATATAGAGGAAGGAAGTTGTTTTCTTTTCTGTATTGCTGTTTGTTGTGTTTTTGTGTTCTAAAATAAGAGAAAAGGAGCGCTATTTATAGCGCTTCGGGAGGGGTAAATCCGTCCGTTCCCCACCGAACGGTTGCAACGATTCGTTTCAGACAGAAATCGCCCAACCGTTCGCGGTGCGCAGTTTCGGTTCGGATCCGGATGGCGGAGCGGGTACGATCCGCTGTAACCCATACCCGTGAGACCCGGTTCAAAATGAACCGGACCGGGTAGGGAACCTGAACCCGAGCCCGGCCCGGCTCCGGCCGGCCTGTTAGCCGCTGCCGCCGGCGCGCGCTGGCGTGGTTTTCCCTAATCGCGCGCGAAAACTCCAAGTACCCAAAGGGCACACCCTTTGTTCCCATTTTTCTCTATTTAAACACTTCAAACTTTCACCCCCTGCCAATGTGGGAATAAATGCTTTTAGCTACTTTTAGTCCCCTTGTGGCTTTTGAATTAGGCAAACTTTAGACTTGAATATCTCATTCATTCGAAGTCAGAATTGAACATGTGAATATAACACGTTCATCTCCAATGGAAGGAGAACACACCCCAACTATTATTCAATTGATTCTATCAACAGATCTCGCCGTAATTCAACTCAAAGATTCACATTTAATTTTTCATATTTCCCAACAGTATATTCTTGACTGTTGAAGGAAGGAGGTTAAGCGAGCACACTCTCGACCAAGGTTTTCCAATGGAGCATAATGCTAACATAGAAAGGTATTCTATAAATTTGCACATTATGCTTCAACATCTAGTGAAAATTATGAGCATGCCAAAAACATTTTGTGTGAAGCATTGGTGAACCTTGAGGATCGTGCATGTCCTAATAAGCAAGCAATTTTATGCCATATCAAATTAAGATAAGTTGAAAAACAATTGGTAGTGAAGTACTAGACATGAAGGTGTTGAAGTTCAAGATCTCCTTTTAGTCAAAAGAAGGGACCGCCAGAGAGAAGAGAATGCAACCTTTTATGAGAGAGTTGTGAAAGCCAAAAATGAAAAGGTATTTTGAACCTTAATTAATATCAAATAACACTACTAAATTTTATTGTGAAGTTCTAATTAGTATTGTACTTTTGTATGTATAGATTTCGGAGGAAAGCTCAAAATGTGATGCACAAGAGGACAAGCTTGCTCGAACAAAAGGAAAGACGAAAGAATCAGTATTGATCCATCCCTTTTTTATATTTTATTATATTTCATAACTTGTAATGTGAAATTCTTTGAGAATTAGAAGATGCAATTATAGGAACAAGTTGGTCTATCTCAATGTGTGACCAATGGGGAGTTCTCAACAAGCATTTTGTTTCTTGAATGTAATTATCATTTTCATTAGTGTATTCTTATATAAATTAACTTTGATAATTTAAATAATATATATTTTGTTTCATGAGTTAGGGTCAACTATTGCCAACTAGCTTGCCAATCAATTAGACACTTATCATTTTCAAGTTTTTCACATAAATAATGATTTTTCTGGGAGAAAATTTTTTTGGGGCTATAGAAACAAAGCAACTCTTTGTTCTCTTTTCTTTCTTTTTATTTTTTGTTGCCCTTTGAGAGATCAAGAAATTGCTACTAGAAATCTTTTGTTGTTATGTACTAGTTATAGAAATGTTACAATGATTAGTGATTTGTAATGTTACAATGAACATGTAAACTCCCCTCCAACAACACCAAGCTCAAGATCAAAAAAAGAATTGTCATGAACATGTAGAAGTGTGAGATGGTTGCTAAATGGGATCTTGTAATTCCTCAACATGTACCATTTTGTTGCTATAGTCTTGAATTAGAAGGGAGTTATGGTTGCTGTATGATAACAACATAAAACTATTATCTTCAGTTTGGTAGCCTAATTGTACCTAATCCAATTGTATTTTTTGGAGTCTTTGGTCAAACTTTGCCCACAAAAGCTCGTTCAGAAATAACTACAAACAGATCATGTGCAATGAGACTTTTGTTATAAATCATGCATAGATGTATGTACTGTTGGAAAAATTGTATACTACTTTCTTTTTGATTAAAACATGCAATTCAAAATTGTAACATTGTATAAAACAAATAAAGTTACAGCAAAATCTAGCATGCAATATTAGAAATTAAAGCACAAAAGAATAGGCTGCCTTGGAGAAAGCATTCGCAATATCGCCGCCCTAAAGGATCAAAAATTCGTCACAATCGTCTGGACGTTGAACTGACAGTCGTCCCTTAGCAGTAAAAGACTCCCTGGAGTCATCAACACCTAGCCTAGGATAGTAGATCAAGGTTTTGCTCAAACGAGAAACGATTGCTCAGAAAATAAAGATAAAAAACAAATTTTTCTTTAACATTGAAGCCATTCCCCTGAAGAGTAGACATCAAGTTTTAAGAGGAAAAAATGAAGAATGAATGTTGTGCTTAAAATGAATGAAAATGACTCTATTTATAAGTTAAAGAGGCTAGTTAGTTAGAGGAATTAGTTATGTGTTAACAACTTATAAGAGTGAGAATATGTCAATAATGGTTAAGAGTGAGAATATGTCATAATAGTTGATCAGTTAAGCCATAATTTAATTATATTAGTCAAATAAATAGTCTCTATTTGAATAAGTCAAACTCGAGTTTTATTAAAGGATCAAACATGTACATACAAACTGAACACAACAATTGAGCTTTAAATTCACAAACTTGATAACAGACCACAAATTGAAGAAAAGGAAAAGGAAAAATTAAAATTACATTTCGTACCCATATATAGATATGGAACAATAAAGTTCCAACAGATCTAAGAAATTCATCTACAAAGAAAATAGGGAGAAAAAAAGATAATGTCCTTTACCTTTTTCTTTTTTCCATCATCTTTATTTCTCTAATCTTTCTTTATTCTTTCTTCTTCATCTTCTTGGCAATTTTGATAGGTTTTGAATTGCATTTTCTCAGCTATTGCTATTTTTCAAGAGCTATCGAGACTCTTATAAAGAAATGATGAGAAAGAAATTGAAGAGGACACATTTGCCGAATGTTGAACTACGTGTAAGCCCAACCGCGGCCGATAACATCGAGATCTGGAGGTCCGCCGCCTCTCATGGTTCTAGTGATTAGAGGAGAGGGAGAAAGGGGGGAGAGATAGTGTAACGGTCCCAGATTTTAATCACCGAATTAACTTTAATCATATTCAATTTCACATATCTATCTCATGATCCTTATAATCGTTTCCGAATTTATCAGAAATTTCGGCAGCATCTCCTCTAAGAATATAACTCTGTCATGATGTAACATAAAAATTTTCGCTCACAACAGCCTACTTATATTCCTCATAATAATTTCATTTGATATCGCCTACTTATCAAATCCATAATGCAAATTATTTCACTATCAATGTCGAAAGTACATATATGCTCGAGAGTACCCCTCTCGGCATTCTCAAGATAACACAATATTATATATAATTCTAACTCATCGTAATTATCGCAACCCAACTCATGTCAATATAAAATTTATCTCACAACTTCAATACATATTACAAGTGAATATATCATGTTATGTTATGTGAATATACAATAAAGACTTTTTTATATTAACATATATTTACATCCGCAATACATTTTATTTTATCGAAAGTTCTCCATAAAACGCCCAAGGCCTAAGGTGGGCTCCACCTGACACAATCTGAAAACATGAAACTGGGAGGGGTAAGCTCGACAACTCAGTGAGTAGAGTTAAAAAAAGTCAAGATATGATGAAAATATTCAATAAGAAGCATATAAAGTAATGAGAGCAATCTGGATGAATAATAGAAAGAGGAAATCGGTAAAATCTCAGAATATAAAATCAAAACAACAGTCTCCAAAATCTTTGGGGACGATCAGACTCTTTTGATCATTGATTCTCTTTAACTTTCTTAATTTTCTATACCGTGTTATACAAAGTTTATGAGTTATATCAGGCAATTTCTGTTAGTGACTTAGTTCATTACCAAATTCATTTTATGTATACACGACACATATCACATACGTATTTCATATACTATACACAGTTGTACACCAATCACAATAATGAAATCATGACTTAGTTTATCCATTCAGATAATACATATATCATAAAACATACTTATATATTGTATAATCATATCATACTTCAAGTACTTCATGGATTAGTCATTACACATTCACGCATCACATTATATTTTATTATCTTCTTATAATAAAGCAAAGCTCCACAGTTCTGTATCAATGACAAGTATATAACACTAATCATATTCAATAAGTAACTTTCCTAATGTGTATTATACGTACAGTCTTATACCCCGTCTTCGTACCATTGGCTCCTGCCCGTTCCCTTCTTGTATATTATAAAACACAATATCATACCCATTTTCATACCCGTCGGCTCCCGCCCGGCCCCTTTCTGCATATATACACAATATTATACCCCGTCTTCGTACCCACCGGCTCCCGCCCTGGCCCCGTCCTACATACTACAATAAACAATGTCATACCCTATTTTTGTACCCACCGGCCCCTGCATGACCCCTTCCTATATATTATAATACATAATGTCATACCCCGTCTTCGTATCCACCGGCTCCCCGGCCCCGGCCCCTTCCTACATATTACAATACACCACAATATTTTCGTATCCATACACATTCAATTATCACGTACACATTCATAATTTAAGATATTCAAGTATTAAAACACAATCAATCATATACTTATATATTCACCACATAGATATGTATCCATATTTGTAACCCCCGGTTTTAGATATACAATTCATCGTACCAGTACCCGATACGACGTATAAGTGTAATTTGACCTCCTGATAGTCAGATTGAATTAGTTTCAGCTCCAGATATTATTTTCAATATTTTAGATTTTTCAAAATTTTCTGAAATCTTGTGGATTACTTTAGAAAATCTCTAATTTGGTGTCAACCGATACCGATAATTGACTCTGAGATTTTTAATTTATAAATGGAGTTGAATTTTTAAAATCTGCTTTCAAATTATTTTTAAAACCATATTTTCTAGTTTAGCATATTTTTGGGAATTTTTCTGAATTAATCGAAAATCTGGTCAACCGGCATCGACTAGTATCACCGATCGATTTCAAGATTTTTAATTTGCAAATTAAACTTGATTTCTTCAATCCAATTTCACTTTGTTCTTTAAAATAATATTCTCTACTTTACAAAATTTTGAAAACCGTTCGGAACGAATCAAATTTTTTACTCAATTAATTAATTTAAATAATTTATTTTCTTTCTTTTCTTCTTCCCAGTCTTCTCTTTCTCCTTATCCTACAAGGCACACATCTTCCACTTCCTTCTCTATCTCTTTCTCCTCTATTAATTTTTTCTCTCTCTTTAACTCTCTCACTTTCTCTACATCTCTCTCTCCTCTTTCTTTTTCCTTTTATTATTCTCACTCTCTATATCTCTAACACTCTCCCCCTCTCCCCCTCTTTCCCTTCTCTTTCATAGTCTCTCTCTTACCCTCCCTCCTTTGTTCAACACCGACTGGCGGCGAGGACCGCCTCCAGTCGTCGCGCCACCCTGCCGCCTAGCCAGACCACCACCCTCTCCCTTACTCTTTTTTTCTCTTCACCTCACTCCCTATCTCTTTTTCTTCCTTTTCTTTCTTTCTTCTTTTTTTCTCTTTTCTTATTTCCTCCTCCTCTCTGTCCAGTGCCCTCTGCCCAGACTTTGCAGTGCCACCAGGACCGTTGCCATGGCCATCGTGCGCTGCCATTGCCACCACCCCAGTCTCACATTCTCCCCCTTCTCCTTCTTCATTCTCCCTCTCTATCTTCTCCTCACTCTCTATTTCTCTCTTCTTTTCCTCCCACCGCCGCTAGCCGGCCACCCCTGACTAGCCACCGATTACCACGGCTGCGCTGTCACGTCGATAGCCTAGGCTAGGCACCTCCCACCGCTTCTTCTTCATCTCTCTCTCTCTCTCTCTCTCTCTCTCTCTCTGTGTGTGTGTGTGTGTGTGTGTGTGTGTGTGTGTGTGTGTGTGTGTGGATCCCTAACCCCAAACTCGTTACCTAAGTACCCATAACTTAAGTTATATGGGTCCAGGTTATGAATCTAAAACCGACCCAATAGCAACCTCAAACTCGAACCATTATAAGGTAAAACTCCATAAAAACCCATGTTAAATAAATGTTATTTCATTTCAAACCCTATAAATTACACATTTAATCTATTTTTAATGATCTTAGTGTGCGGGCGATATCTTGAGAATTCGTAGTCCATTTTGAACGACTCTTGAGCCGTTGTGATCATAGAAAGACGAGCTTCATCCCTATAATAATTATGTGAGTGTTTTTCTTTTATAAAATTATATTTTATCTTGTTGAATGTAACTAATTGGTTGCTTTAATTTAAACATGATTATTGGTAAATCACTATAAAAATTATTATTAAATTATAATTATTGATAAATCATTGTAAATAGAATATGCATGACAGCTCTTTAAAAATGTTCAATAAAATAATAATTCATTTATTTTTTGATTTATATAAAACATAGGTGAATCATCTATATACATTGATCAATTATAAGATGTTGATAAAAAAATTCAGATTTATAAAGAACTTGATAAATTAAATATGGTAATATAGATAATCGTATTTAATTACTTTATGATATCGATTATGTTAATAATAATGAAATCGTTATATATTTCTATTGACACATGTTCCAGTTACATATATCACCTTGACACTGTCACCACTGCACGAATATTCTATTTCACAGGATCAATGTTATTTTATGCACTTGTATCACCATTATATGGACATTGATATTACCTGTACTTGTATCATCTAGTACACCGGACACTCCAGTATATTGGACATTATATTATTCATGTATATACTTGTTACACTTGACACCATTATTTCATGTGCTCATATCACTATTACACGGATGCTTTATTACACATAATATTATTATTCATGTACCTTATCACCATTGGATGGATACTATTAGTTCATGGTCTCATATCACTATGTTATGGACTCACCTGTATACATGCATTGATCGTTTTTGTATTCTTGTTACATGAATCACTGTTGTTGGCACATGATATTCCTGTTTTTTGTTACATGACTGTTTCCTATTGCTGATATTGATATCATACTCCTGTTACTGGACATGAGTACTGTTGATATGCGATGTGTGAAACTAAGTGTCACGTGATCTAAGCCACATGAGTCACCTTTAAAATCCCACATCTCTTGTTCCCTTTTCCCTTTATCTTGTTTCATGATGTCAACAAAACTCATGTCCTATTATCGTATCACATGCACCATGCACTGCTCTTGTTCCTGATACACTGTGTACGTTAAATATAATAAATAACATGAGGATGAGAGACTTGACGGTTGAGTAGATCTTATCGGGTTGATGTCATAGATCCATTTTAGACCCATTGCAGAGGACATGATAGTGCTAGCTACCTTCCCGTTTTTCATTTCTCATTACTTGTTTTGCATTAGTGGGCTAGCCCTGATCTCAGTAGCCAGGGGTCTGTTTAAGGTGTAATCCCGGGTATGCACAGGATACACCCACCTGATTAGAACTCCTTGACTATTGAGTTTTCAATTAACATAATAAAATAATATAAATAATAGTGATGTCAGAAATATTTATTATTTGATTACTCTCTCGTTCGGATAATGGTACCCATATACTATGTACAGATGGGTTCGGTGGAATACGGATTCCGATATGAACTGTCAGTAGTATGAGACACTGAAAGAGATTTATTAAATATCAGGCGATACTAATTGTTTATTATTGTCTGAATAACATGACTTATTCGATATGTGTATATTATTATCCATTTATACTTATTACAGTCTCTACTATCTTATCTACCATTATGTCATATGTATACTTTGCACTTCTTGTATTCTTCGCAGACACACAATTCATGTATACGTATACTCTGCAATCCTTGTATTCCATGTTTCATGTATTTTCTTCATATTAGTGCGGTTATTATGAGTAGTACATGTATACATGTTCATATTATTCATATTATTCACGATCTATCATACTATTTTACTAGAGTTTAAACCTTAAATGCGAAATAATAAAAGATGATATATGCTCCTTATACAAGTTGATTATATTGATATGTCAATAAATGTTGTATTTTACTCTACATGCTGATAATAACATATAAATGATATAACTCTTATTGATTATAATAACCTAATAGTATGATATATATAAGACTCTTCCTGATAATATTAATTACTAAACCTATAAGATTGTAGTAATATCACAGTTATGGCATGTGCATGCTAGGTAATACTATTGTATAGTGTGAATATAACATTTGTATTAGTTATACCGATCGTTAGCATAATTATATTGTATCACTGGTAGTTAAATTATATAATATATTATTGTTATTGTACTGTAATAGTATATTTATTACTTCCTTCATTTTATCACTCACTAGGTTACTTTCTGATGACTCTGAGTTTGCATATCTAGGTTGGAGATCCGAGATATCATGGTACCTGATATTTCACAGAATTCAAATAGGAGATCACCTATATCATTCATAGGTATCTTTATTATTATGTCTTTATTTCTTATTTATCTATGTTCCCATATCTACCATGATCACTGACCCCTTTGCAGATACTATTTATGCTGAAATTATTGTATATATTGTGTTTATTCCCTGTATCGAGGTTTAACGTACGTATGTTAGGGTATTTTCGCCCTACGTATGTACGTCGCCGTAGCGTCCCCTATCCGCGGGATTGGGGCATTACAGATTAGTATCAGAGCGTAGGTTCACACCAAATATGATAGCCACCTAGGTCAATGCTCGGGCTCTTACCAACAATACAACCAGATTCATATTAGAACCATCAGTATCTGAATTTGGGGATTCCAGCTATGAGTACAAGAAATATCTCATTTCGTTGACAATAATCAAATTCTTGTCTCCTAATATTCCCTAATTTCACTTATCATTCTGAATATTTTAATTTCTAATCACTTCTCCTTCATAATCTTGATTCTTTTCTTGTGATTTTGATATCTGGTATTAGTTACCTAATTCGGAGTTCAATTCAGATATCAGGGTAGCGCAGCGGAGGAATCATTGGCCTATAACATCCTGGTTCTAGGAGCTGTAAATACTATCCTCCCATGTAAATTGAAATTTCAAGGATGAAATTTTTTTGTAAGGTGGGGAGAATGTAACCCCCGATTTTAGATATACATGTCACCGTAACAGTACTCGATATGGTGTACAAATTTGATTTGACCTTTCTTCTAGTTAGATTGAACTGATTTCAGCTCCAGTATCATTTTTTTAATATTTTAGATTTTTCAGAATTTTCTGAAACTTTTTCGGATTACTTTAGAAAATCTCCAAATTCGGTGTCGACCGATGCTGATAACTGACTCCAGGATTTTAATTTACAAACGTAATTGAATTTCTAAAATTTGCTTCCAAATTATTTTAAAATCATATTTTTTACTTTAGCGTATTTTGAAATTTTTTTGAATTAATCGAAAATCTGGTCAAACCGGTGTTGACCGGTATCACTAATCGATTCCAGGATTTTTAATTTGCAAACCAGACTTGGCTTCTTTAATCTGATTTCACTTTTTTCTTAGGATAATATTCTCTACTTTATAGAATTTTGGGAACTGTTTGGAACTAATCGAATTTTTGACTCAATTAATTAATATTAAATAATTTTTTTTCTTTTCTTTTATTTTCTTCTTCCCCAATCTTCTCTTTCTCCTTCCCCTGCAATCCAAGCATCTTCCACCACTTTCTTTATCTCTTTCCTCTTTATTAATTTCCCCTCTCTCTTCAACTCTCCCACTATCTCTCCATCTCTCTCTGCTCTTTCTTTTTTCCTTTTTTTTTTCTCGCTCTCTATATCTCTAACTCTTTCTCCCCCTCTTTTCCTTCTCTTTCACAGAATCTCTCTCACCCCCTCTCTCTGCTTAAGGCTGATTGACAGCCAGGACTGTCGCCGACCGTCGCGTCACCCCGCCGCCTAGCCGGCCCATCTCCCTCTCTCCCCCTTACTCTTTATTTCTCTCTCCACCTCACTCCCTATCTCTCTTATTCTTCCTTTTCTTTCTTTCTTCTCTTTCTTTCTTTTCTTCTTCCTCCTCCTCTATGTCCACTTCCCTCTGTCTAGACTTCACCGCGCCACCAGGATCGGCTTCATTTCTCTCCCTCTCTTCTCCTCACTCTCTATTTCTCTCTCTTTATCTTCTCCCACCGCCGCTGGCTGGCCACCGTCGACCAGCCACCGGCCACCAGGTCGCGCTGTCGCGCGCTGGCAGCCCAGGCCGGGCACCTTCCCTGCTCCCTTCTTTTCCTCTCGTTCTCTCTCTCTCTCCCCCCTCTCTCTCTTTCTCTCTCTTATTAGATCCCTAACCCTAAACCCGTTAACCCGAGTACCCATAACTTAAATTATATTAGTTCAGGTTGTGGATTTAAACCCGACCCAATAGCAACCCAAACCTGAACCATTATAAAGCGAAAAATTCATAAAAACCCCTATTAAATAAAGTTTTTTCATTTCAAATCCTATAAATTACATATTTAATCTATTTTTAAAATTTTAGTGCGTGGGTGATATCTTGAGAATCTAGAGTCCAATTTGGATGATTCTCGAGTCATTGCGATCATAGATAGACGAACTTCATCCCTATAACAACTATGTGAGTATATTTTCTTTATAAAATTATATTTTATCTTGTTGAATGTAACTAATTGGCTGCTTTAATTAATAAAACATGATTATTGATAAATCACTATAAATATTATTTATTAAATTATAATTATTGATAAATCGTTCTAAATAGAATATGCATGATTGCTCTTCAAATATGTTCAATAAATAATAATTCATTTTATTTCTTAATTTAATATAAAATATAGGTGAATCATCTATATATATATTTAATTATAAGATGTTGATAAAGAAAATTCAGATTTATAAAGAAATTGATAAATTAAATATGGTAACGTAGATAATTGTATTTAATTACTTTGTGATATCGATTATGTTAATAATAATGAAATCACTATATGTTTCTATTGGCACATGTTCCTGTTACATATATCACCTTGACATTGTCACCACTACACGGATATTCTATTTCACGAGATCACTATTATTTTATGCAATTGTATCACCGTTATACAGACATTGATATTACATGTACTTGTATTATCTAGTACACCAGACACTCCAATACGCTAGACATTATATTTCATATATACACTTGGTAAACTTGACACCGTTATTTCATGTGCTCGTATCACCGTTACACGGATGCTCTACACAAAATATTGTTATTTCATATACCTATATCACCATTGTATGGATACTGTTAGTTTATTGTCAAATATCACTATTACATGAATTTACCTGTATACATGCATTGATTGTTTTTATATTCTTGTTGCATAGATCACTGTTCATTTACATGTATATTCTTTTATTCTTGTTACATGACTGTTTCCTGTTACTGATATCTATATGATACTCCTGTTACGGGACATGAGTACTGTTGGTATGCGATGTGTGAAATTAAGTGTCAGTGAATCTAAGACACAGGGCCACCTCTAGATCCCATATCTCTTGTTTCCCATTTTTCATTATCTTATTTCATGTTATCAATAAAACTCATGTCTTATTATCTATCACATGTACCATGCACTATTCTTGTTTCTGATATACTGTGTAGTTTAAATATAATAAATATAACATAGGGATTGGGGAGAGTTGACGGTTGACTAGATCTTATCGGATGGATGCCATGGATCCATTTTAGACCCACTGCAGGGGACATGGTAGTGATGGCTACCTTCCCGTTTCCTGTTTCTCGTTACTTGTTTCGCCTTAGCTGGCTGGCCCTAGTCTCAACAGTCATGGGTCTATTTTAGGCCTTGATCTTAGGTATGCATGGGATACACTCACCTGATTAGAGTTCCTTGACCATTGAGTATTCAATTAACATAATAAAATAATATAAATAATAATAACATCAAACATGTTTGTTATTTGGTCACTCTCTCGTTTGGATAATGATACCCGTATGTCATGTTCGGATGGGTACGGCTGGAGTACGGCCTCCAGTATGAATTGCCAGTGGTATGGGATACTTGAAGAGATTGATTAAAAATATCAGGTGATACTAATTGTTATTATTGTCTGTATAACATGACTTATTCGATATATGTATATTATTGTCCATTTATACTTGTTACACTTTCTGCTATCTTATCAACCATCATGTCTCATGTATACTTTGCACTTCTTGTATTCTTCGTAGACACACAATTCATGTACACGTATACTCTACACTTCATGTATTCCATATTTCATGTGTTTTCTTCATATTAGTGTGGTTATTATGAGTACTTCATGTATACATGTTCATATTATTCACGATCTATCAGACTATTTTACTAGAGTTTAAACCTTAAATAAAAAATAAATAAAGATGATATATGTTACTTATACAAGTTGATTATATTGATATGTCACTAAATGTTGTATTTTACTCCACATGCTGATAATATCATATAAATGGTATAACTCCTATTGATTATAATAACCTAATAGTATAAAAGTTGATGATATATAAGACTCTTCTCGATAATATTAGTTGCTTAACCTATAAGATTGTAATAGTATCATAGTTGTAGCATACATACTAGGTATTACTACTGTTATAGTGTGAATATAATATTTGTATTAGTTATACCAATCGCTTGCATAATTATATTGTATCACTAGTAGTTAAATATATATTATATATTATTGTGGTTGCACTACTGTAATAGTATATATTATTACTTTTTTATTTTACCACTCGCTAGGTCGCTTTCTGATGACCCTCGATTTGCATGTCCAGGTTGGAGATCCGAGATATAATAGCGCCTGATATTTCACAGGATTCAAATAGGAGACCTGTCACCTATATTATTCATATGTATCTTTATTACTCTGTCTTTGTTTTCTTATTTATCCATGTTTTCATATCTATCATGATCACTGACCCCTTTGTAGGTACTCTTGTACTTATTTATGCTAAAGTTATTGTGTATATTGTGTTTATTCTCTACATTGAGGCTTAGCGTACATATGTTAGGGTATTTTTGTCCACGTATATACGTCGTCATAGCGTCACCGTGTCCGCGGGATCGGGGCATTACTATAAGTCTATATTTATATAAAATATCAAGTCATTACTCTTTACTTCTATACACAATATGGCTCAGTATTATCATATGCTTCATTGTAACTAACATTAATGGTCTAATACCCACTTTATAGCACATAAATTATCAAAACCAAGAGCTTAATCAACTTATATACTTAACTAATTATTCTACTAAATTATCCCTTTAAACAGATATTAATTTTTTTATTTTGAGCATCCCATTACCCATGAGGTATAACAACCAGTATATATATAAATTATAAGTTAATACAGTAGTGATTTATAAACGTAGAGTCTAATTCGTTCCTTGGTGCACATCTTACAAATTTCTGTTTGTATCATCAATTATAATCTAAACTGCATTTTAATATTAGATTGTCATTGATTCAGACATTATGATTAAATACTCAGTTGGTTGATAATTTGCTTTCAATAAATTTTCATTCGAGTACTATGATTATTAGGGCTCATTTTTGACCATAACCGTACTTATACATCGTAAATGCACATATGTGCATGCCCGAGAGTAGTCATATATATGTATATACATACATACATACATACACACACACACACACACACACACACACACACACATATAGACACACACGCGCGCGCGCGCGCGTGCGTGCGTGATATAGACACGCGCGCGCGCGCGCGCGCGTGCGTGCGTGCGTGCGTGTGTCATGTATATGTGTGTGTGTATATATGTGTGTGTGTGTGTACATATATATATATGTATCTGTATGTGTGTGTGTGTGTGTGTGTGTATATATATAAGGAGTATGGGTAAATAACTCAGAGATTTCCAACAACTAGGATACAAGATAGCGATGAACAATAAAAATATTTATCTTTCTATATTTTCATAAACTTTGTAAATAGTAAGATGTTTATTGGTGATAACTATCATTAACTCATAAGTAGCCTTTCTTAATCTTTTTATGCAGGAGATAAATATATCTTACATCCTGTATTAAGGCATAAGATGAGTTATTTATGGTTTGAGTTGTAGTATTATTTTCAAGAGCTTTCACAAAATATTAAAACGAAAAAGGATATCTATCCTACTGTATATAATACTCTACGAGAATTACAATGAGATCTGACAAGTATTAAATGAGTAATTGATTTGTTATGTCTGATAATCGCAGGTTCTTAATTTAAAATTTCATGTGGACTCATGATAGGACTCGCAATATGATGTTGATCCTCGACTACAAATTTAGATTTATAACTAAATAACAGTTCTTGAAGGTACCCTGAGCAATTATCATACCTATATGAAACTTCTTAAATTCAAAGTCCACTCGTCATAACGACGAAAGAATTCTGTTGAGTAATTGTGATTCATTAAGGTTAAAATCAAAGCATCATTATTAAGTACATGATTATTCCTCTTAACTATAAATGCTTAATCACCCAGTTATCAAAATTACTAATATATCTTGTTAGTTAAACTATTAGATACATAAATTGAATTATTATGTGTAACACACCGAATTTTAAACGCTGATTTAAAAATATAACCTCAAATTATTATGTTAATTGAATGTGTAATGAATTTTAACTTAATTTTGGGAATGTCTAGTGGCATATATGAATATGCCTATACCAGGATTATTATGTGACTTGTATTTCAATGAGATGAAATACTAATATTATACTTGAAATGCATGTATTTATCAAGAATATACATTAATGGCAATTTTATGTATATTATATTTTAGTGGAGGGAGTAGGTATGCATGAGAGGAAAGATCAATGGCCAAGATCTTCTTGAATTGGGGGAGTGACACTTGGATGGTAGGGAGGTGGCAAACTTGTAATACTTTGGGGGTTTGACTCTTGAAAGAGTCAAGAGACCTTTATGTCTTCATCCTCATTCTTGAGAGGTTTCTTCATGGAGAAGAAACCCTAGAACCCAAATAAAAATCCCATCTTGATCTCAAGCACTCTATTTCTCTCCCTCTCTTTTCCTCTCTACTCTTTCTCTCCCTCTCTGGATCGGATCTGTGTGCGCGCACAAGGGATCAACGGCGGCCGGCTGGGCGGCGGCGGCCGGCCAGGCCGCGGATGACGGCGATGGCCGGTCGGGTTGGATGTGTGAGTGGGTTTTCCCTCTTTCTTTTCCTCAAATTTGCATCGTTTAGAAATCCCTAAACTTGATCTATTGGTTGAATGAAGTTCTTCTCTTGAGTTATTCATGCAAATATCTCTTGAAATTTTATGGCTTTCTAAGGTATGTGTTGGTAAAAATTTAATTTTTAGATATATTGAGTTAATCCCACTATATAAAATTGATGAGTGAGGAGGTTGCATGATAAAAATAGGTCATGTAGAGATGGGGTTCATACATTTTCAGATTTGGTGTAAGCCTTAAACCTAGAATTCTCAACCTCATATTTTAAGTTAATGGTGATGAAGCTCTCATTGAGAGTTGTGGGGCTAATGTTTGAGCAATTGTGTTCTTTCTTAAATTGGAATAAAAATGCTTCATAGAACCATTTGGTCTAATGCATGATGAACTTGCTAGGTGTTGCAATTCGTATAGTAGAAATTCTCTTGTGATTATGTGGCTCCCTTGTAATAACATGCAACCTAGCCTTTTAGCAACAAACTATTAATCCTATAGGAAAGCATAATGTTCAAGGGAGGATTATGATTTCGAGATTTGTTCGATCTTTATCAAGAAGCATACTCCCTTGTGTTATATATATGGCTATATCTTGTGAAATCTAGGGTTGTTATTGTCATCTTTATGTGGGCAATGTTAACCGAAAATTTTAGCGGCATCATATTAATATCTCAAATAACGATTAATGTATTATTAGAAGACAAGATTAATCCTAAGCGAGGAATTAGTATCATAAATCTGTGAATCGTTCCAATTGGGGGACATCAAGTTAGATCTATCCTAACCATTAGTATAGATGGTGAATCTTGTAGCTTCTTGCATTTGTGAGGGTTGAGCCTCTTGCCATTCTTACATAATAAACCATGAAATCAAAATTTGATCTTGATCATGTAGTGATCAAACTATGAATGCTCTTATAAAAATTTCTCGTGATCAAAAATCTAAATACCTAAGTTCATGACTTACTCATGATCTAATTTAGATGAGAAAATAAGAGGAAAAGTTGAGAATTGGTGTAGTTCAAAGCACTTTTATAATAATAATACAACCTGTTAAAGTCTGTCCAGATCTGAAACCAGAATTTTGGGGTTTCTTTCGTAAGGATATTTAATAAGAAATAGGTCATGTAATATACCATTGGAAAGCTAATCGAGTCTACTTTCCAACCGCGCTTACGATGTCCTAATCAAATGTCTGTGCTGGAAATTATCACTGGAACATGATAACTTGTCGAAAGTGTAAAGTTGCAGAATTTTAGATGCCTATATGACTTTCTGTTTATTTCAACCTTCGTGCGACTTAAGTGGGTCATATAATATATTGCTAGAAAGATCAGTAAATCTAAAGGTTAATGGAAATCCTCGTGTCTCATTCTAATACCAAAAGTAGAAGTTACGATAAAATCATCTTCGATGTTAGGGAGGTCAGATTCGAGGAAACATATTAGATGGGATCCATGGGAAGCTATTGGAATTTATTTGTAGGCATGTTGTGCTGAGTTAGAACTAAACACTGTTCTTCAGTAACGCATGTTATGAACACAGGTGTGTCACACTTTTATTTAAATGCTGACCCTTTAAAATAATGTCTCATAACGAGGCTGCATGTACATTCGGTGTGCTGGTGATTATCCTCAGACTCAGATTTCTTTAATTTTATCAGAAATAAGGAATTATTGTGTTATGGACTCCAAAAGATATATTTCATCCTAACACATGATTTCTTCGGTGGCCTAGTAGCTGGACTGTGAATAGAGTATTTATTGGCACATAGTCAGTAGAAATCTCTGAAGCGCCGAAAGTTAATGGTAAGGATGATAGACCGATCAATTGTAATTCACTAGTATGGTCAGGTTAACGGCCAACACTACATTATATGGATAATAGACTAATAGATGAGTGGACATGAATACTAATTGAAAGAAAAGATTTTCTTATTGTAATATTAAAGATTTGGGAAGTTAGGGTGATGGGATTGACAGTATCGAGTTCAGTACCGGCAGGAATCTAATGAGTCTCAACTCCATGCATGAGTAAACGAGAATAGCTGTTATAGATATATAATCTTGGTTGTGACTACAATATATTCATCGTATCAAAGAAATTTATGCAATAACGAATTGTTGGGCCTTATTCACTTGTACGTTAAATCAAGAGAGTTGCATTCTAAATTAACTAGCATGTGTGAGACATTCGCTTCTCCTTATAGTCTCAACTTACCCATCCATTTAGCCAGGATGTTTGTGCAAGTAATACTTTTGCATACAGATAGTATGTGTCCCATAAGGTAACCAAACTTTTGAGATACTTGAAATAAACACTTTCAGTTGTATGTGTTATATCTTCTCGATTCTTATTGAATTCCTTTCTCTTTTGAGTATATGTCTTGATTTACGTCAGGGGTTAAAGAGTAATTATGGCGTTCGCATTATTCTAGTTAAAGGGGATAAACCGATTATCTGAGATGATGACCACCTTAATGGGCGTAATAATGAATGTGTTGAAATCTCGTATATGAAGTGAGAAATATGGGTATGTGACATATGTACATATGTACTATCTGGTCGTTATGCATGTGTGAACCATGTGAATATGGTCGTTCCTCTGTTCAAATACATTTAGAGCATCACATAGAAAGCAACCATATTATATATCTACACACATATACCATGTTACAAGAATAAAGGGATAGTTTCACCATCTTATGGACGAAGGAGGGCTTATTGCGGTAAATTAGTACTCACGCTAAATGTGGGTAGTTTTGCGAGTATTAAACACTGAACCAATAATTAATTCATGTCCACCATGGAAAGGGATAGTAAGGCAGGCTTAGAACTGAACACAATCTTGAGTAATAAGTGTTGCATTTAATATAGAACTTTGAAATATGGTGTACAAGGGCATTAGCATGTGTCTCACTGAATAAAAATCATTGTGATTGATATGAATATGATGGGTGTACATCACTTGATTTATGTACTTTATGTAATCGGGTGGCGTGTTCTGCTTAATTAAGTGGTGTGCATATTTCTGTAATGGTGAAATCTAACTGATAAACAGTAATTGTGAGTATGATTGCTTTTGTAGAGGAAATGATGTGCATGATATATGAATCTTATGAAATTGGATGCGTTGGTTATTGTGTTGTTATATATGTACACATTGTGTTACGGAGGAAGGGACCCGTATGGCACGGGCGGAGTGCGAAGACGGTGCTATGTATATATCATATTGGGAGGAAGGGACCCGTATGGCACGGGCGGAGTGCGAAGACGGTGCTATATATCATATTGGGAGGAAGGGACCCGTATGGCACGGGCGGAGTGCGAAGACGGTGCTATGATATACATATAATTGCATCCTTACAAATGATTGAGAATGAATGGTTATTGGAATACAAATGTGTATGTGTGTGTGTGTGTGTGACACTAGGAGTATGTTGGATGTGTTATCGTATATGACAATAAAACCGTCAGAATACAAGTTTAGCTGATTAAAATGAATACCATATATTGGGTGAAAGTGTGCATGTGAATCCGTGCATTACTTGAAGTGTGATGCGTTATTGTACTATGAGAAATATGATATGATTATATGTTATATAATTATGGCTTGTGATGCAAGTGTTAATTGAATGCATAAACTAGGTTTATGGCATAACTCTGGTGATTAGTGTATTATAGCGTGGAACACAAGGCACGTGAGTAATACACACTATGTGCACATAAGACGAGAGAGTTTGTTTATGTAACTAATAGACCTTATCACACATAAAGATGAAAATCCAAGAAAGAAATTGGGGAGTACGATCATAAGAGTCTGATCGTCCTCAGAAATTTTAGAGACTGGGGTCTTGATTATTAAACTATCGGATGCCTCCGATTCCTGTCTTCTTACTGTTTCAGATTTCTTTTATTACATGAACATTCATACTCTCATTGAGATATTATCTTTTCTTGATTTAATTCCTACCTCACTCACTGAGCCGTCGAGCTCACCCTCCCACAGACTGATTTATTGCAGGTTGCTTGGAGGCAGGGGTCAGAGCTATGCCGCGCAGGGTTCGTTCTGAATCAATCCAACTCTTATACTTTAGAACATTTGTGTTTGGGGATGATACATGTGGGTCTTGAGATAGATTATAAATCTTGTACATATACATATATGGAGAAACTTGTAGTAGTTTCATTTCAAGTTGACCTTTGAGATATCTTTTATTGGGTTGTAGCCATAAGAAGTGTATTATCTATATGATGCCCATGAGAAGTTGAAAGTTATAAATTCTGAGAGCCTGTGGATGTCGAGAAAGAAACTCTAGAGTTTATGTTATTATGTTTCTCCATAAGTAGGCGATGTCAAGCCGAAATACTTTTATGATTGTGTGGATGATTTTGAATTCAGTTATATGGTTGGAATGAGAATAAGTAGGCTGATGTTAGCCGAAATTATCATATCTGTATTGGATATTATATCCGACCAGTAATTACAAAGGAGGTGCTACTAAAATTTTTAAGAAATAAAGGAAATGATTTGATTAATCAGTTTTATAAGAGGATGTTATGTAAATTGAGGATTTATTAAACTGGGACCGTTACAGTTGGTATCAGAGCGCAGGATATAGAATGAGGATAGATTTAGAATAGTTATGATAGGAAGAAGATCGGATTGGTATGATTGATATGCGTGGTTGTGTTATGCATGTATGTGAAAATGTTGTTTGATATGGTTGGTTAAAGGGGGGTAGGAGTTCTTACGTGTATGATTAATCCCGAACCACGAGATATTTGATCACTGCCTTATGTTCGGATTATGGTACCCACATGCCATAATTCGGATGTGCTCTGCTAGGGTATGGGCCTCAGTATGAGCTGCCAGTGGTATGGGACACTGGAGTAAGAGAATGATAAAAATATCAAGTGAGTCAAGATTAATTTGGATCGTAAGTACATAGTATAGAATTGATCAAGAAATAATGAATCTTGAGGAGAATGATTGAGAAAAATATTGCATCAAAGGAAGATTTTGGGGATATGCAAGAGTAATGCAAAGTTTTATGCTTACTCACTTCAAGTAGCAAGTTTCGAGGACGAAACTTTTGTAAGGAGGGTAGAATGTAACACCCCGAATTTTAAACGCTGATTTAAAAATATAACCTCAAATTATTATGTTAATTGAATGTGTAATGAATTTTAACTTAATTTTGGGAATGTCTAGTGGCATATATGAATATGCCTATACCAGGATTATTATGTGACTTGTATTTCAATGAGATGAAATACTAGTATTATACTTGAAATGCATGTATTTATCAAGAATATACATTAATGGCAGTTTTATGTATATTATATTTTAGTGGAGGGAGTAGGTATGCATGAGAGGAAAGATCAATGGCCAAATCTTCTTGAATTGGGGGAGTGACACTTGGATGGTAGGGAGGTGGCAAACTTGTAATACTTTGGGGGTTTGACTCTTGAAAGAGTCAAGAGACCTTTTATGTCTTCATCCTCATTCTTGAGAGGTTTCTTCATGGAGAAGAAACCCTAGAACCCAAATAAAAATCCCATCTTGATCTCAAGCACTCTATTTCTCTCCCTCTCTTTTCCTCTCTACTCTTTCTCTCCTCTCTGGATCGGATCTGCGCGCGCGCACAAGGGATCAACGGCGGCCGGCTGGGCGGCGGCCGGCCAGGCCGCGGATGACGGCGATGGCCGGTCGGGTTGGATGTGTGAGTGGGTTTTCCCTCTTTCTTTTCCTCAAATTTGCATCTTTTAAAAATCCCTAAACTTGATCTATTGGTTGAATGAAGTTCTTCTCTTGAGTTATTCATGCAAATATCTCTTGAAATTTTATGGCTTTCTAAGGTATGTGTTGGTAAAAATTTAATTTTTAGATATATTGAGTTAATCCCACTATATAAAATTGATGAGTGAGGAGGTTGCATGATAAAAATAGGTCATGTAGAGATGGGGTTCATACATTTTCAGATTTGGTGTAAGCCTTAAACCTAGAATTCTCAGCCTCATATTTTAAGTTAATGGTGATGAAGCTCTCATTGAGAGTTGTGGGGCTAATATTTGAGCATTGTGTTCTTTCTTAAATTGGAATAAAAATGCTTCATAGAACCATTTGGTCTAATGCATGATGAACTTGCTAGGTGTTGCAATTCGTATAGTAGAAATTCTCTTGTGATTATGTGGCTCCCTTGTAATAACATGCAACCTAGCCTTTTAGCAACAAACTATTAATCCTATAGGAAAGCATAATGTTCAAGGGAGGATTATGATTTCGAGATTTGTTCGATCTTTATCAAGAAGCATACTCCCTTGTGTTATGTATATGGCTATATCTTGTGAAATCTAGGGTTGTTATTGGTCATCTTTATGTGGGCAATGTTAACCGAAAATTTTAGCGGCATCATATTAATATCTCAAATAACGATTAATGTATTATTAGAAGACAAGATTAATCCTAAGCGAGGAATTAGTATCATAAATCTGTGAATCGTTCCAATTGGGGGACATCAAGTTAGATCTATCCTAACCATTAGTATAGATGGTGAATCTTGTAGCTTCTTGCATTTGTGAGGGTTGAGCCTCTTGCCATTCTTACATAATAAACCATGAAATCAAAATTTGATCTTGATCATGTAGTGTTCAAACTATGAATGCTCTTATAAAAATTTCTCGTGATCAAAAATCTAAATACCTAAGTTCATGACTTACTCATGATCTAATTTAGATGAGAAAATAAGAGGAAAAGTTGAGAATTGTGTAGTTCAAAGCACTTTTATAATAATAATACAACCTGTTAAAGTCTGTCCAGATCTGAAACCAGAATCTTGGGGTTTCTTTCGTAAGGATATTTAATAAGAAATAGGTCATGTAATATACCATTGGAAAGCTAATCGAGTCTACTTTCCAACCGCGCTTACGATGTCCTAATCAAATGTCTGTGCTGGAAATTATCACTGGAACATGATAACTTGTCGAAAGTGCAAAGTTGCAGAATTTTAGATGCCTATATGACTTTCTGTTTATTTCAACCTTTCGTGCGACTTAAGTGGGTCATATAATATATTGCTAGAAAGATCAGTAAATCTAAAGGTTAATGAAAATCCTCGTGTCTCATTCTAATACCAAAAGTAGAAGTTACGATAAAATCATCTTCGATTGTTAGGGAGGTCAGATTCGAAGAAACATATTTAGATGGGATCCATGGGAAAGCTATTGGAATTTATTTGTAGGCATGTTGTGCTGAGTTAGAACTAAACACTGTTCTTCAGTAACGCATGTTATGAACACAGGTGTGTCACACTTTTATTTAAATGCTGACCCTTTAAAATAATGTCTCATAACGAGGCTGCATGTACATTCGGTGTGCTGGTGATTATCCTCAGACTCAGATTTCTTTAATTTTATCAGAAATAAGGAATTATTGTGTTATGGACTCCAAAAGATATATTTCATCCTAATACATGATTTCTTCGGTGGCCTAGTAGCTGGACTGTGAATAGAGTATTTATTGGCACATAGTCAGTAGAAATCTCTGAAGCGCCGAAAGTTAATGGTAAGGATGATAGACCGATCAATTGTAATTCACTAGTATGGTCAGGTTAACGGCCAACACTACATTATATGGACAATAGACTAATAGATGAGTGGACATGAATACTAATTGAAAGAAAAGATTTTCTTATTGTAATATTAAAGATTTGGGAAGTTAGGGTGATGGGATTGACAGTATCGAGTTCAGTACCGGCAGGAATCTAATGAGTCTCAACTCCATGCATGAGTAAACGAGAATAGCTGTTATAGATATATATAATCTTGGTTGTGACTACAATATATTCATCGTATCAAAGAAATTTATGTAATAACGAATTGTTGGGCCTTATTCACTTGTACGTTAAATCAAGAGAGTTGCATTCTAAATTAACTAGCATGTGTGAGACATTCGCTTCTCCTTATAGTCTCAACTTACCCATCCATTTAGCCAGGATGTTTGTGCAAGTAATACTTTTGCATACAGATAGTATGTGCCCCATAAGGTAACCAAACTTTTGAGATACTTGAAATAAGCACTTTCAGTTGTATGTGTTATATCTTCTCAATTCTTATTGAATTCCTTTCTCTTTTGAGTATATGTCTTGATTTACGTCAGGGGTTAAAGAGTAATTGTGGCGTTCGCATTATTCTAGTTAAAGGGGATAAACCGATTATCTGAGATGATGACCACCTTAATGGGCGTAATAATGAATGTGTTGAAATCTCGTATATGAAGACTTGAAAGTGAGAAATATGGGTATGTGGCATATGTACATATGTACTATCTGGTCGTTATGCATGTGTGAACCATGTAAATATGGTCGTTCCTCTGTTCAAATACATTTAGAGCATCACATAGAAAGCAACCATATTATATATCTACACACATATACCATGTTACAAGAATAAAGGGATGGTTTCACCGTCTTATGGACGAAGGAGGGCTTATTGCGGTAAATTAGTACTCACGCTAAATGTGGGTAGTTTTGCGAGTATTAAACACTGAACCAATAATTAATTCATGTCCACCATGGAAAGGGATAGTAAGGCAGGCTTAGAACTGAACACAATCTTGAGTAATAAGTGTAGCATTTAATATAGAACTTTGAAATATGGTGTACAAGAGCATTAGCATGTGTCTCACTGAATAGAAATCATTGTGATTGATATGAATATGATGGGTGTATATCACTTGATTTATGTACTTAATGTAATCGGGTGGCGTGTTCTGCTTAATTAAGTGGTGTGCATATTTCTGTAATGGTGAAATCTAACTGATAAACAGTAATTGTGAGTATGATTGCTTTTGTAGAGGAAATGATGTGCATGATATATGAATCTTATGAAATTGGATGCGTTGGTTATTGTGTTGTTATATATGTACACATTGTGTTACGGAGGAGGGGACCCGTATGGCACGGGCGGAGTGCGAAGACGGTGCTATGTATATATCATATTGGGAGGAAGGGACCGTATGGCACGGGCGGAGTGCGAAGATGGTGCTATATATCATATTGGGAGGAAGGGACCCGTATGGCACGGGCGGAGTGCGAAGACGGTGCTATGATATACATATAATTGCATCCTTACAAATGATTGAGAATGAATGGTTATTGGAATACAAATGTGTGTGTGTGTGTGTGACACTAGGAGTATGTTGGATGTGTTATCGTATATGACAATAAAACCGTTAGAATACAAGTTTAGCTGATTAAAATGAATACCATATATTGGGTGAAAGTGTGCATGTGAATCCGTGCATTACTTGAAGTGTGATGCGTTATTGTACTATGAGAAATATGATATGATTATATGTTATATAATTATGGCTTGTGATGCAAGTGTTAATTGAATGCATAAACTAGGTTTATGGCATAACTCTGGTGATTAGTGTATTATAGCGTGGAACACAAGGCACGTGAGTAATACACACTATGTGCACATAAGACGAGAGAGTTTGTTTATGTAACTAATAGACCTTATCACACATAAAGATGAAAATCCAAGAAAGAAATTGGGGAGTATGATCATAAGAGTCTGATCGTCCTCAGAAATTTTAGAGACTGGGGTCTTGATTATTAAACTATCGGATGCCTCCGATTCCTGTCTTCTTATTGTTTCAGATTTCTTTTATTACATGAACATTCATACTCTCATTGAGATATTATCTTTTCTTGATTTAATTCCTACCTCACTCACTGAGCCGTCGAGCTCACCCTCCCACAGACTGATTTATTGCAGGTTGCTTGGAGGCAGGGGTCAGGGCTATGCCGCGCAGGGTTCGTTCTGAATCAATCCAACTCTTATACTTTAGAACATTTGTGTTTGGGGATGATACATGTGGGTCTTGGGATAGATTATAAATCTTGTACATATACATATATGGAGAAACTTGTAGTAGTTTCATTTCAAGTTGACCTTTGAGATATCTTTTATTGGGTTGTAGCCATAAGAAGTGTATTATCTATATGATGCCCATGAGAAGTTGAAAGTTATAAATTCTGAGAGCCTGTGGATGTCGAGAAAGAAACTCTAGAGTTTATGTTATTATGTTTCTCCATAAGTAGGCGATGTCAAGCCGAAATACTTTTATGATTGTGTGGATGATTTTGAATTCAGTTATATGGTTGGAATGAGAATAAGTAGGCTGATGTTAGCCGAAATTATCATATCTGTATTGGATATTATATCCGACCAGTAATTACAAAGGAGGTGCTGCTAAAATTTTTAAGAAATAAAGGAAATGATTTGATTAATCGGTTTTGTAAGAGGATGTTATGTAAATTGAGGATTTATTAAACTGGGACCGTTACAGTTGGTATCAGAGCGCAGGATATAGAATGAGGATAGATTTAGAATAGTTATGATAGGAAGAAGATCGGATTGGTATGATTGATATGCGTGGTTGTGTTATGCATGTATGTGAAAATGTTGTTTGATATGGTTGGTTAAAGGGGGGTAGGAGTTCTTACGTGTATGATTAATCCCGAACCACGAGATATTTGATCACTGCCTTATGTTCGGATTATGGTACCCACATTCTGTAATTCGGATGTGCTCTGCTAGGGTATGGGCCTCAGTATGAGCTGCCAGTGGTATGAGACACTGGAGTAAGGGAATGATAAAAATATCAAGTGAGTCAAGATTAATTTGGATCGTAAGTACATAGTATAGAATTGATCAAGAAATAATGAATCTTGAGGAGAATGATTGAGAAAAATATTGCATCAAAGGAAGATTTTGGGGATATGCAAGAGTAATGCAAAGTTTTATGCTTACTCACTTCAAGTAGCAAGTTTCGAGGACGAAACTTTTGTAAGGAGGGTAGAATGTAACACCCGAATTTTAAACGCTGATTTAAAAATATAACCTCAAATTATTATGTTAATTGAATGTGTAATGAATTTTAACTTAATTTTGGGAATGTCTAGTGGCATATATGAATATGCCTATACCAGGATTATTATGTGACTTGTATTTCAATGAGATGAAATACTAGTATTATACTTGAAATGCATGTATTTATCAAGAATATACATTAATGGCAATTTTATGTATATTATATTTTAGTGGAGGGAGTAGGTATGCATGAGAGGAAAGATCAATGGCCAATATCTTCTTGAATTGGGGGAGTGACACTTGGATGGTAGGGAGGTGGCAAACTTGTAATACTTTGGGGGTTTGACTCTTGAAAGAGTCAAGAGACCTTTTATGTCTTCATCCTCATTCTTGAGAGGTTTCTTCATGGAGAAGAAACCCTAGAACCCAAATAAAAATCCCATCTTGATCTCAAGCACTCTATTTCTCTCCCTCTCTTTTCCTCTCTACTCTTTCTCTCCCTCTCTGGATCGGATCTGCGCGCGCGCACAAGGGATCAACGGCGGCCGGCTGGGCGGTGGCCGGCCAGGCCGCGGATGACGGCGATGGCCGGTCGGGTTGGATGTGTGAGTGGGTTTTCCCTCTTTCTTTTCCTCAAATTTGCATCTTTTAAAATCCCTAAACTTGATCTATTGGTTGAATGAAGTTCTTCTCTTGAGTTATTCATGCAAATATCTCTTGAAATTTTATGGCTTTCTAAGGTATGTGTTGGTAAAAATTTAATTTTTAGATATATTGAGTTAATCCCACTATATAAAATTGATGAGTGAGGAGGTTGCATGATAAAAATAGGTCATGTAGAGATGGGGTTCATACATTTTCAGATTTGGTGTAAGCCTTAAACCTAGAATTCTCAACCTCATATTTTAAGTTAATGGTGATGAAGCTCTCATTGAGAGTTGTAGGGCTAATGTTTGAGCAATTGTGTTCTTTCTTAAATTGGAATAAAAATGCTTCATAGAACCATTTGGTCTAATGCATGATGAACTTGCTAGGTGTTGCAATTCGTATAGTAGAAATTCTCTTGTGATTATGTGGCTCCCTTGTAATAACATGCAACCTAGCCTTTTAGCAACAAACTATTAATCCTATAGGAAAGCATAATGTTCAAGGGAGGATTATGATTTCGAGATTTGTTCGATCTTTATCAAGAAGCATACTCCCTTGTGTTATGTATATGGCTATATCTTGTGAAATCTAGGGTTGTTATTGGTCATCTTTATGTGGGCAATGTTAACCGAAAATTTTAGCGGCATCATATTAATATCTCAAATAACGATTAATGTATTATTAGAAGACAAGATTAATCCTAAGCGAGGAATTAGTATCATAAATCCGTGAATCGTTCCAATTGGGGGACATCAAGTTAGATCTATCCTAACCATTAGTATAGATGGTGAATCTTGTAGCTTCTTGCATTTGTGAGGGTTGAGCCTCTTGCCATTCTTACATAATAAACCATGAAATCAAAATTTGATCTTGATCATGTAGTGATCAAACTATGAATGCTCTTATAAAAATTTCTCGTGATCAAAAATCTAAATACCTAAGTTCATGACTTACTCATGATCTAATTTAGATGAGAAAATAAGAGAAAAAGTTGAGAATTGGTGTAGTTCAAAGCACTTTTATAATAATAATACAACCTGTTAAAGTCTGTCCAGATCTGAAACCAGAATCTTGGGGTTTCTTTCGTAAGGATATTTAATAAGAAATAGGTCATGTAATATACCGTTGGAAAGCTAATCGAGTCTACTTTCCAACCGCGCTTACGATGTCCTAATCAAATGTCTGTGCTGGAAATTATCTCTGGAACATGATAACTTGTCGAAAGTGTAAAGTTGCAGAATTTTAGATGCCTATATGACTTTCTGTTTATTTCAACCTTTCGTGCGACTTAAATGGGTCATATAATATATTGCTAGAAAGATCAGTAAATCTAAAGGTTAATGGAAATCCTCGTGTCTCATTCTAATACCAAAAGTAGAAGTTACGATAAAATCATCTTCGATTGTTAGGGAGGTCAGATTCGAGGAAACATATTTAGATGGGATCCATGGGAAAGCTATTGGAATTTATTTTTAGGCATGTTGTGCTGAGTTAGAACTAAACACTGTTCTTCAGTAACGCATGTTATGAACACAGGTGTGTCACACTTTTATTTAAATGCTGACCCTTTAAAATAATGTCTCATAACGAGGCTGCATGTACATTCGGTGTGCTGGTGATTATCCTCAGACTCAGATTTCTTTAATTTTATCAGAAATAAGGAATTATTGTGTTATGGACTCCAAAAGATATATTTCATCCTAACACATGATTTCTTCGGTGGCCTAGTAGCTGGACTGTGAATAGAGTATTTATTGGCACATAATCAGTAGAAATCTCTGAAGCGCCGAAAGTTAATGGTAAGGATGATAGACCGATCCATTGTAATTCACTAGTATGGTCAGGTTAACGGCCAACACTACATTATATGGACAATAGACTAATAGATGAGTGGACATGAATACTAATTGAAAGAAAAGATTTTCTTATTGTAATATTAAAGATTTGGGAAGTTAGGGTGATGGGATTGACAGTATCGAGTTCAGTACCGGCAGGAATCTAATGAGTCTCAACTCCATGCATGAGTAAACGAGAATAGCTGTTATAGATATATATAATCTTGGTTGTGACTACAATATATTCATCGTATCAAAGAAATTTATGTAATAACGAATTGTTGGGCCTTATTCACTTGTACGTTAAATCAAGAGAGTTGCATTCTAAATTAACTAGCATGTGTGAGACATTCGCTTCTCCTTATAGTCTCAACTTACCCATCCATTTAACCAGGATGTTTGTGCAAGTAATACTTTTGCATACAGATAGTATGTGTCCCATATGGTAACCAAACTTTTGAGATACTTGAAATAAACACTTTCAGTTGTATGTGTTATATCTTCTCAATTCTTATTGAATTCCTTTCTCTTTTGAGTATATGTCTTGATTTACGTCAGGGGTTAAAGAGTAATTGTGGCGTTCGCATTATTCTAGTTAAAAGGGATAAACCGATTATCTGAGATGATGACCACCTTAATGGGCGTAATAATGAATGTGTTGAAATCTCGTATATGAAGACTTGAAAGTAGGAAATATGGGTATGTGGCATATGTACATATGTACTATCTGGTCGTTATGCATGTGTGAACCATGTGAATATGGTCGTTCCTCTGTTCAAATATATTTAGAGCATCACATAGAAAGCAACCATATTATATATCTACACACATATACCATGTTACAAGAATAAAGGGATGGTTTCACCATCTTATGGACGAAGGAGGGCTTATTGCGGTAAATTAGTACTCACGCTAAATGTGGGTAGTTTTGCGAGTATTAAACACTGAACCAATAATTAATTCATGTCCACCATGGAAAGGGATAGTAAGGCAGGCTTAGAACTGAACACAATCTTGAGTAATAAGTGTTGCATTTAATATAGAACTTTGAAACATGGTGTACAAGGGCATTAGCATGTGTCTCACTGAATAGAAATCATTATGATTGATATGAATATGATGGGTGTATATCACTTGATTTATGTACTTAATGTAATCGGGTGGCGTGTTCTGCTTAATTAAGTGGTGTGCATATTCCTGTAATGGTGAAATCTAACTGATAAACAGTAATTGTGAGTATGATTGCTTTTGTAGAGGAAATGATGTGCATGATATATGAATCTTATGAAATTGGATGCGTTGGCTATTGTGTTGTTATATATGTACACATTGTGTTACGGAGGAAGGGACCCGTATGGCACGGGCGGAGTGCGAAGACGGTGCTATGTATATATCATATTGGGAGGAAGGGACCCGTATGGCACGGGCGGAGTGCGAAGACGGTGCTATATATCATATGGGAGGAAGGGACCCGTATGGCACGGGCGGAGTGCGAAGACGGTGCTATGATATACATATAATTGCATCCTTATAAATGATTGAGAATGAATGGTTATTGGAATACAAATGTGTATGTGTGTGTGTGTGACACTAGGAGTATGTTGGATGTGTTATCTGAAAAACACCTAGAGGGGGGGTGAATAGGTGTAAGTGCTAATCTAGATCTAAATGCAAGACTAAGTGCGCCAAATGCGGAAGCTAATGCAAATCTTGCAACACACTTAGTACAATCAACAAGTGTAGCCGAATTCCCCGTGAAGGGCTCTGGACTAACTCCTCTTGATTCCCCTTGAATGGGTTGAGGTGCTATGTGAAGCTCTTGTTGATTAGGTACAAGTGAGGCACACACAAACAACCAAGCATATACAAGATATAGCAAAATGAAATAATGCAAGGCAATAAGAGTTATGCTCAACACAAGCAAATATGATATGATATGAAGTATGATGCTTTGCACAAATGTAAAGAGAGAGTTAGAGAGACAATAGATCAATCGCAAACACCAAGATATGTTTCGAGGTTCGAGCACCTTGCTCTACATCCCCGCCTACACCACCGTGTAGGATTTCCAATCCACTATCTCCCACCGAGGGAACCTCTACCGAAGAGGATTTGTTACAACACTAGGAGTACCAAACTCCTCTCTCAAACAACCGCCTCACAACCGAGGGGTAGGCCCGTAGCCAACACAACAACCAACACCTCTACCGAAGAGGGTTTACAACCAAACTCCACCTCTCACTAGAGGGAGCAAACCAATCACCCGATCACCTCTACCTAAGAGGGATACACAAAGAATAAGGGTGTTTACAACAAGTGGTTCCAAAAATCACAAACTCAATCTCTCTTTTCTTTTCTCTTTTCTTTTCCACAAAAACAAGATCCTAATAGATTAGGATAGTATGATAGCTCAAGTGTGGAAAACTAGGTGTTTGGAAAACAAGCAACAAAGAAAAACACTTGGGAAAATTCTTGCAAATGATATAGAATGAAAACCAAGACAAATCTCCCAAAATACTCTTTTCTTTGATTTTTCCAAAAACCTAAAACAATAAGGATGAGAAGTTTAAAGCCCAAAAACTCTTTTTAAAACTCTTTTAAACACTTCAGAAAACTAGAATTTTTTCTCTTAAAAAACTTGGCCAAAATCCCCAAAGAGATGGGGTTTATATAGGCCCATCAGAAAACTAGCCGTTAGAGCTGAGCTGGCAGCTCTGACAGGCAACGGTGGACCGGCCCGGTCGACCGCCAACGGTCAGAATTATGACCGTTAGGCAACTGCGGTCGACCGGCCCGGTCGACCCAAACAAACAGAGAGCTCTGCTCTCAGCCCGGTCGACCGTCCCAGTGACTCCAAACGTTCACAGATTTGTGCACGTCGGTCGACCGGCCCGGTCGACCGACTTCACCCAAGTCGACTAGGTCAGGTTGACTAGTCGACTGATTGAAGCCTGGAACAGAAATCTGGGTCAGAAAACACTGTAAAAAATCTTTTAACACTTCTAAAAATCCACAAAACTTGTTTTATCATTTTACATTGAAACATAAACATGTGATAAAAATTTCAATACATATATCAATCATATCAATTCATTTTTGTGTCTTGTCAATTTTATCAAAAATAAAACTTGTATTTTTATCAAACTTGATTTTTCAACACATGAATAGGGATATCAAAATAAGTTTGTTTAGCAAGTTAAACCATGTATGTATATCTAGAACATATCTAATATACATAGGAATAAAGTAAACTTGTTTTGATCTACTATCCATGAAAACCAAAATTCAAATCATGAAACGTGTGTGTTATGTGCACTTGAGCATATCAACTATACTAAGCTTTACAAATGGATCTAAACACACTAATTAAACTAGGATACCTAAGTCTTCTTGATGATCTTCATCTTCAAGTTGACTTGCTCCAAAACTCCATCCATGGGCTAGGCAATGTGTGATCTTGAAGCTTTAGCCCTGGAATCACTTGTGAAGCTTCCAAACACCTTGTTGAAGCTAATCACCAACTAATATCTTGTTTAATGATCTGAAACTTAAACAACATAAGATTATTAGTAAACATAACTACATGAGTTAATCATCATCAAAACTAGGGTGGAAAGCCTTTGGGCCAACAATCTCCCCCTTTTTGATGATGACAAAACTCATGGAGTTATATATGCATGGATTAAAGTAAAGCTTCAAAGAAGCTCCCCCTTAACTCATGCATAAGCAAATAGATAAAAGATATGCAATGAATGTACATAAACATGCATGCATCAACATGCACAAAACATATTCTAGAAGCTCTAGATACCAATTAAATTAATAACACATTAATAACAATACTAGATGCTCTAGATACCAAATAAAACTACCAATAAAACTTAATATATACAAAAACATAAGTATGCATATATAAACACAAAATCTTAAGTATGCATATATGAACACAAAATCTTCTCCCCTTTTTTGTCACTCATCAACAAAGGGGTAATCACTCAAACAATAAAATGAGGGGTAAAAATCTTTCTCCCCCTTTTGTCAATCAAAACAATACAACAATGTTCTCCCCCTTTTTGTCTAAAAACAAAAACAAGGTCAATAAGGGGTGACTATAAAAACATGATATCAAAAAAATATATATATGTCAATGAAGCATCTTGATATCAATAGAAAATAAACAAAGATTAATAAATGTTATATGCTATATACATTCATGAAGAGGAAGACGCTAAGTTAGCTTCCCAACACATATGCATTACATGAAGGAGGGATGTAAAGCCCTAATTCACATAACATACATTATGCAATGAATAAGAGGAGATGTGAAGCTCCCCCTACATACGTGTACCACATAAAGAAGAGATATTAAGCTCTTCACTACACAATACACTCAACATGAATCTATATGTAGAAGAGATGTTAAGCTCTTCTTGCATATAAGAAATTTAAATCAAAACTTTTGTATTTTACTTTAAACAAAATTTTTAGATACCAATTTAAAATACAAAACATCTTGATATCAATTGAAATTAATTTTGATATCAATTGTAAATGTTTTACCAATTGAAAAGATTTTACATAGAAACATTGATACCAATTGTAAGAATTATTCATTTTAAACATATGATACCAAATTCGAATTTTCAATCATAAAGTATGGGAGTACAAATACCAATTGAAAGACAAAATTAAATTTTCTCCCCCTTTATGAAGTACAAACTAAAATAATGCATAGTCTTGATACCAATTTAAAAGTAATCAATTTAAACAAAATTGAAACTCAAGCACTAGCATAAACACAAACATATATATGTATGGAAAATAGATACCAAATGAAATTGATATTCTTGGAATTTAAATCATACATACATACATACAAAACATATATGAGTATACAAGAAGATCAAAATGATACCAATTGAAAGAGTTCAATGATACCAATTGACATAACAATAAGTTCAAGTGTATACATCATATTACTATACCTCCCAATCAAGGTTCAAGTTTTAAATGATTTTCATTTTAAAGCATTCATGAACATGATCTCCCATCCATCCTCCCATTAAGGGTAGGAGTTTTCAAAAATAGATTTGAAAAATAAGCTTTGTTTGAAATACTCTACCAAAGTGAAGAGTACGAACTAGTTAAAATGGAAATTTTGTTAACTAGTACGAAATCCTTCAAGCAAGGAATAAACTAAAAATAATTTTCATAAAACATGAAATCCACAAGATAATCAACACTCTAATTCAATTAGGCATAAATATGACTCATGAAAATAAAACATGAGCAAGCAATAAATGTGAGTGTACAAATAAGGTGTGAATATCATAATCATGAAATTTTTCATTAAGCTCAATTATTCCTTAAGCATGAAAACATGAAAACATAAAAATCATCAAACTATTTAATCTTCAAGCCATATGTATATCTTATACAAACTAAGGTATACATACATATCCAAAACTCAACGAGTTCACAAAATATATGTGCATGAAGGCACGTGGCTCAAAAGGATAATCATGTATATCTAATTAGTTTGGACAAGATAGACATATACATGAAGTTAAATATAATCACAAAAATATGAAACATGAATAACTAAATTTTATTAAAGCAATATTCATTTCAAGGTATATGTATGATTTGTCAAACATGAAGTATACATACATATCCCTAAACACAATTGAGTCCATATATAGATTTGCATGAAAGGCAAATGACTCAAAGGGTATACATGTATATCTTAAAGTTTGGCAATACAAACATATACATGAAGTGAAACACACAATCATAAAATAAATCCAAAATTGAGAATACAAGTTAAAATGTGTGAATCATCAAAACTAGACTATACTAGCACATCTAATGGGTTCAAATAAGCATTCAAGCCCAAACATATATAGATTTATTTGTGGCCCACTATATGTACAAGTATAAGTCCTAGTCTTAATGAAAACTAACATCTAAACAAGTAATCTAAACATGAAGCATCAAAACACAATATAAAAATCATCATGATAAAACTAAAACATGATTACTATGTAAATTCATATGTATTAGATTCATGATGTACATTATAGCTTAAACAAGGTGAGAACACTAAGTATGGGTTCACATAAGCATGTGTGTCTCAAATACTATACATGTATGTCAAGGATCTAATAAACATGGAATGAACATACTAATCCATAGACATCAAAAACATGCTATAAACAATGAATATTAAAAGCATGTAAACAATAAATGGGAGTAAAGGATTGTTACCAAAACCGAAGAAGCAACTTTCCTTGTCTCCAAAATATGGTGGTCTCTTCCACCAAATCTTCCCTTGAAAGTGATGCATCCAATTGATTTCCTTTTAAGTACGGAACGCATCCACTCCAAGGTGTCATCACTCTCACGTCATGTGAGAGCCCACACCTACATCAAAAATAATAGGAGGGGTGGTCTTTGGTACCCACATCTTATTGGGTCCATGGGGGTTAGTACTTCTCTAACCCAAACAAAATTCTTTGCTAAATTTACATTATGTAATCTATCAAAGCAAAATTTAGCAAGGTGGCCCTTACGTCCACAATGTGTACAAGTGTACACATGAGCATACATGTGATGGGTGTGTCCGTGTGGAGCATGTGTATGCCGTGGAGGGTGTGCATGCATAAAAGTTGGAACTTGTTTCTTTCGAACCAAGGATTCCAAGCGAGTGTGTTCATGGCACATTGGCTCATAGTGGAGCCCAAACAATCTACTCTCTTCTTAACAAACAAATATCATCATTAATTCTAGAAGAAGAGGTACATGCACTAGGTAGACTAGATGAAGAAGCTACACTAGCATGGCAAACATGTGCATCAATTTTATTTTTCAAAACAATGTTTTTCTTTAAACACACATCTAAATCATTTGAAATAGAAATTATTTTATTTTTCAAAGCAACATTCTCCTTTAAAACAAAATCAACTTTTGAAGACAAATTTTTATTTTTCTTCAAAAGAACATGGCAATCATTTTTAGATTTTAAAAAATCATTTTCTTTAAGTGCAAGATCAAGTTGAGATTTTAATGAATCCCTCTCATTAGCAATCTCCTCTTTCTCTTGCAAAACAACATCAAGTCTAGCAATCAAATTTTATTTTCATTATTAATGCCTAGACTTTTCTTTTTCAATAAATTATATTTTTCTATTAATTTTTCACACACAATAGAAAGTTCTTCATTCAAAGCATGGGCATCAATATGATCATTTGAAGAACTAGCATCATCATCACTATCTAATGGAGTTTCCGAGTGTACCTCAAGGGAGTCATTCCCTTGGACCATGAAGCATTGTGAATCGGATTCTCCGCTAGATTCCTCCGGTTGATTTGGCAATAGAAGCTCGGAGGTGGTGGTTGTTGTCAATTTGTTCCACACTGCAAAGGCGGAATCAAGGTTAGAAACACACATAAGATAATCTTTAGGTAATGTGCTTCTAATGGCCTCAAGGGCTTGTGCATTGGCCCCTATATGATTGCGATCTCCAAGATAGCATTTCTTGGTGGCCGCAAGAAAGACATGCAAACCTAGGGTCTTAAGGTACATGGACATCCTATACTTCCAAACAACAATGTTGGAAGGATCAAAGCTAGGTGGGGTCATGAAGTCCATGGTAAACTATATGAGTGTGCAAACACGCAAATGCAAACAATAGACTAGCAATCAAATGGATCTCACTCCTAGGATGTTAAGCCTAATATCAGGAGCACTAGCTCTGATACCAATTGAAAAACACCTAGAGGGGGGGTGAATAGGTGTAAGTGCTAATCTAGATCTAAATGCAAGACTAAGTGCGCCAAATGCGGAAGCTAATGCAAATCTTGCAACACACTTAGTACAATCAACAAGTGTAGCCGAATTCCCCGTGAAGGGCTCTAGACTAACTCCTCTTGATTCCCCTTGAATGGGTTGAGGTGCTATGTGAAGCTCTTGTTGATTAGGTATAAGTGAGGCACACACAAACAACCAAGCATATACAAGATATAGCAAAATGAAATAATGCAAGGCAATAAGAGTTATGCTCAACACAAGCAAATATGATATGATATGAAGTATGATGCTTTGCACAAATGTAAAGAGAGAGAGTTAGAGAGACAATGGATCAATCGCAAACACCAAGATATGTTTCGAGGTTCGAGCACCTTGCTCTACATCCCCGCCTACACCACCGTGTAGGATTTCCAATCCACTATCTCCCACCGAGGGAACCTCTACCGAAGAGGATTTGTTACAACACTAGGAGTACCAAACTCCTCGCTCAAACAACCACCTCACAACCGAGGGGTAGGCCCGTAGCCAACACAACAACCAACACCTCTACCGAAGAGGGTTTACAACCAAACTCCACCTCTCACTAGAGGGAGCAAACCAATCACCCGATCACCTCTACCTAAGAGGGATACACAAAGAATAAGGGTGTTTACAACAAGTGGTTCCAAAAACCACAAACTCAATCTCTCTTTTCTTTTCTCTTTTCTTTTCCACAAAAACAAGATCCTAATAGATTAGGATAGTATGATAGCTCAAGTGTGGAAAACTATGTGTTTGAAAAACAAGCAACAAAGAAAAACACTTGGGAAAATTCTTGCAAATGATATAGAATGAAAACCAAGACAAATCCCCAAAATACTCTTTTCTTTGATTTTTTCAAAAACCTAAAACAATAAGGATGAGAAGTTTAAAGCCCAAAAACTCTTTTTAAAACTCTTTTAAACACTTCAGAAAACTAGAATTTTTTCTCTAAAAAACTTGGCCAAAATCCCCAAAGAGATGGGGTTTATATAGGCCCATCAGAAAACTAGCCGTTAGAGCTGAGCTGGCAGCTCTGACAGGTAACGGTCGACCGGCCCGGTCGACCGCCAACGGTCAGAATTATGACCGTTGGGCAACTGCGGTCGACCGGCCCGGTCGACCCAAACAAACAGAGAGCTCTGCTCTCAGCCCGGTCGACCGTCCCAGTGACTCCAAACGTGCACAGATTTGTGCACGTCGGTCGACCGGCCCGGTCGACCGACTTCACCCAAGTCGACTAGGTCAGGTTGACTAGTCGACTGATTGAAGCCTGGAACAGAAATCTGGGTCAGAAAATACTGTAAAAAATCATTTAACACTTCTAAAAATCCACAAAACTTGTTTTATCATTTTACATTGAAACATAAACATGTGATAAAAATTTCAAGACATATATCAATCATATCAATTCATTTTTGTGTCTTGCCAATTTTATCAAAAACAAAACTTGTATTTTTATCAAACTTGATTTTTCAACACATGAATAGGGATATCAAAATAAGTTTGTTTAGTAAGTTAAACCATGTATGTATATCTAGAACATATCTAATATACATAGGAATAAAGTAAACTTGTTTTGATCTACTATCCATGAAAACCAAAATCCAAATCATGAAACGTGTGTGTTATGTGCACTTGAGCATATCAACTATACTAAGCTTTACAAATGGATCTAAACACACTAATTAAACTAGGATACCTAAGTCTTCTTGATGATCTTCATCTTCAAGTTGACTTGCTCCAAAACTCCATCCATGAGCTAGGCAATGTGTGATCTTGAAGCTTTAGCCCTGGAATCACTTGTGAAGCTTCCAAACACCTTGTTGAAGCTAATCACCAACTAATATCTTGTTTAATGATCTGAAACTTAAACAACATAAGATTATTAGTAAACATAACTACATGAGTTAATCATCATCAAAACTAGGGTGGAAAGCCTTTGGGCCAACATTATCGTATATGACAATGAAACCGTCAGAATACAAGTTTAGCTGATTAAAACGAATACCATATATTGGGTGAAAGTGTGCATGTGAATCCGTGCATTACTTGAAGTGTGATGCGTTATTGTACTATGAGAAATATGATATGATTATATGTTATATAATTATGGCTTGTGATGCAAGTGTTAATTGAATGCATAAACTAGGTTTATGGCATAACTCTGGTGATTAGTGTATTATAGCGTGGAACACAAGGCACGTGAGTAATACACACTATGTGCACATAAGACGAGAGAGTTTGTTTATGTAACTAATAGACCTTATCACACATAAAGATGAAAATTCAAGAAAGAAATTGGGGAGTACGATCATAAGTGTCTGATCGTCCTCAGAAATTTTAGAGACTGGGGTCTTGATTATTAAACTATCGGATGCCTCCGATTCCTGTCTTCTTACTGTTTCAGATTTCTTTTATTACATGAACATTCATACTCTCATTGAGATATTATCTTTTCTTGATTTAATTCCTACCTCACTCACTGAGCCGTCGAGCTTACCCTCCCACAGACTGATTTATTACAGGTTGCTTGGAGGCAGGGGTCAGGGCTATGCCGCGCAGGGTTCGTTCTGAATCAATCCAACTCTTATACTTTGGAACATTTGTGTTTGGGGATGATACATGTGGGTCTTGGGATAGATTATAAATCTTGTACATATACATATATGGAGAAACTTGTAGTAGTTTCATTTCAAGTTGACATTTGAGATATCTTTTATTGGGTTGTAGCCATAAGAAGTGTATTATCTATATGATGCCCATGAGAAGTTGAAAGTTATAAATTCTGAGAGCCTGTGGATGTCGAGAAAGAAACTCTAGAGTTTATGTTATTATGTTTCTCCATAAGTAGGCGATGTCAAGCCGAAATACTTTTATGATTGTGTGGATGATTTTGAATTCAGTTATATGGTTAGAATGAGAATAAGTAGGCTGATGTTAGCCGAAATTATCATATCTGTATTGGATATTATATCCGACCAGTAATTACAAAGGAGGTGCTGCTAAAATTTTTAAGAAATAAAGGAAATGATTTGATTAATCGATTTTGTAAGAGGATGTTACGTAAATTGAGGATTTGTTAAACTGGGACCGTTACATTATGAGTATCTTGATCCCAATTGTGTGATGAATTATATCTGATGTAAGTCTTTTTAAACTGTGAATAACTCACTCCTCTTAGCATCTTCTCTTTAGCCAAAAATTACATGTTCATAATCTACCCATGGTTAGTTTTTCAATAAGAAATAATTTACAATAACATTACAAGTTCAAGGTTTGTATCTCATTTCATAATTTTTAGATTGACAGGTTACACTATTTAATTCCGGCGAAGTTTCTCAGTCTACTTATAGTATTTCGACAATAACTCCTATCACACACATACAAATGAGACATGACAAGAACCACTGAAAAGTAAACTCTTAAGGCTTTCTATTGGTATGATGCATGGTCATATTGGTTTAAAGAAGTGAGTCAATATGGCTTGAAATAGCTCAACTGTGAAAGTCTTGTACTATACATAATTATGGATTAATTTCGGTATTATAACAATAGCTCCTACCTTCATAATTTAATTGGGATGCAATCAGAATCATTAGAAAATTGACTTCTATATTTTACTAACAGTGTATTATATACTATAAATAGATTGATTTAACAAAGGAAATTAGATTGAAACTTACTATTTAAAAGATATTTTGCAGTTCTGTCCTTCCAAACAGCCGATAGCTTTTTCATTATAACTTGTATTTTTGACATGAGAACAAGACGCGGTAACCTATGCTAGACATTAAACTTAAGTATATATCTAATGATATATTATATAACCTACTTTGATTATATAAACAGTTCTGAAAAGGTAAATATATTTCAGCTGCTCAAAATTTCTGCAAATCAATCACTTTAACGGTTAACGACTAGCCTGTCATGTTTTAGCAATATTCTTAACACAAACGTTCGATAGGGACACGATAAGAATCATTGAAAAGTAGACTTAATTATCTTTCTAGTAACATTTTACATGATAACCTTAGATCTTAATATACTGACGAACTAAGCCATTATTTGCAGCTGCAAGTTTTTAACAGATTTTGCACATCTATGAAATTGTGTTCAAACTTTGGGTCTTCCTCTCCAATTTGTCTAACCTCTTCAACTAAATTGAAAATATAACTAGTAAGATTTTTATTTAATTATAATATTTTTTATTATTCACATAAAAATCATTCCTTTCCTTAATTCCACAAATCGTACCACATCTAGCTTATTATATTCTAAAATTTCAAAATAAGGTTTTAACCTAAACATTATTAACCCTAATTAATTTTTAGATCTACCATTATCATTCTAATTTTAATAATAGAATAAGTGATCTATAAATTTTTACTCATCAAAATTTATTTATTTCACAAAAATTTGCAAGAGAAAATGAAAGAGAATAGGTTTAAGGAACTACCTCTCCTCCTTGCCGCCACCCTGGCCACTGTCGGCCCCCCTGTTGCTGTTGTTGCCATGGCCGCTGTGCATACCAAGGAGGAGGGAGAGAGAGGGAAGGAAGAGAGCGTGTGTATGGGGTTCTATTTTGAAGAGGAAGGATGGATTTCTAGGGTTCTTGCCATGAAAATTTTGGGAGAGAGGATGAGTGAATGAGAGTAGGTTTAGATCTAAATGGCCCTCAAATTACAAGTTTGTCCAGCCATCCCCTCCATCCAAATGCCCTCTCCTACAATTAAGAGGATCCTAGTGTAACCCCGCTCTAGATGTACATGTCCAGTATCAATACTCGATACAGCGTACAAATTTGATTTTACCTTCTTGGTAGTCAATTTGAATGGTTTCAGCATCAAATATTATTTTTTAATAATTTAAATTTTTCAGGATTTTCTGAAACTTTTTGAATTGTTTTGGAAGATCTCCGAATTCGATGTGAATCGATACCGATAATTGACTCTAAGATTTTAATTCACAATCGGAGTGAAGTTTTTAGGATTTGCTTTCAAATTGTTCTTCAAAATCTTATTTTCTATTTCACTGTATTTTTGGAGATTTTTCTGTATTAGTCAAAAATTCGGCCGAACCGATGTCGACCGGTATCGTTCGGCGATACGTTCTAGGATTTTTAACTTATAAACCAGACTAAATTTTCTTGAATCTGATTTCACATTATTTTTTGGATAATATTTTCTATATTTCAGAATGTTTGAGAATCGTTCGGAACTAGTCAAAATTTCACCCAATCAAATAATATTATAAAATTCATTTTTTTCTATTTCTTTTTCATTTCTCTTTCTCCAATTTTCTCCAACCTTCCCACCGTCTCTCTCAACTGCCTTCTCTGTCTCCTTCCTCTCACTGTTAAATCTCTCTAACTCTTTCTCTCTCTCACTTTGTCACTCACTCTCTCTAACTCCTATCTCTTACTCTATATATATATATATATATATATATATATATTATATATATATATATATTATATATATATATATATATATATATATATATCTTCCTCTCTCTACCCTGTGCCCAGGCCCGGCCGGTCGCCGACGCTGTGCCACGGGCCACGTCCAGCTGGCTGCCACCCAAGCTCTTCTCTCTTATCTCTTTCCCCATTTCTCTCTCCCACTCTCTTTTCCTTTATCTCTCTTTCTCCTGACTCCTCTACCTCTCCCCACCGCCATCGGCGGCTGTGGCGACTGCCGTCGTCGCCCTCGACTCGTCCTCCAGCTTCCTACCCACCTTCTGCGTCAGCCAGACCCGCAACACCCCAGCCATGGCCACCATCACCATCACCTTTTTCTTATTCTTCTTATTCTTCTTCTTCTTATCTTCCTTCTCTCTTTCTCACTCTCTCTTTCTTCCTTACTCCCCCATCTCTTTTACTCTCTCCCCACCACTGACGGCAGGGCAGAAGGCTGTTGTCGGCTGATTTTCGCCATCGTGCGCCTGGCGCGCGCAGCAGCAATTGCTGCTGCTGTTGTTTTGAGTTCGCAAACCATAATGGGTTGTGGACCCGAACCAAAATGGGTTGTGGACTCGAACCAAAACCTATTAACTGCAAACCCGTTTACCTATTTTACTTAAGTCTATTAGGTCGAGTTATTGGATATAAATACAATCTACTGTCAACCCAAACCCACACCCAAAACTTAACAAAGATAAAATTTTATAAAAACCCCTGACGATTTATAATATTTACATATTTAACCTTTGTATTACATGTTTAACATATTTTATTGATTTTAGTATCCGGCCTATATCTGGAGCATCCGGAGTCCGATTTGAATGATTCTTGAGTTGTTGCGGTCGTAGAAAGGAGAACTACATCCCTATAATCACTATGTAAGTGTTTTTATTTTATAATTTAAATTTCATCATGTGAAATTAAATTAAGTTATTGATTTATTTAACAAATTGTAATTATTGATCAGTAAATCATGTAAATGGTAAATCATGATAATTCAAATATGTGTGGGTACTTTCTAAACTCATTTAATAAAATAATATTTAATTATAATTATTGATTTAATATAAAAGACGATTAGTTGGATTAATTATATATCGGTAATAAACTATTATTGGATTATTAATAAAGACATTTTAGAATACTAAATTAATAATTATTAAAATGATTGTGAAGAGTTGAGAATAGAAACTTGTATAAAATTCATTTGTGATATCGACCATAGTAATAATAATAAAATCATCATGTTTATATATATCTGCTGACACATATTCATGTAATATCTATCACACTAGACACTATTATTTCATGTCCATTTATCATTGTTACACAGATACTGTTACACTGAATACTATTATTTCATGTTCATTTACCACTAATACACAGATACTCTATTATCCTAGATGTTGTCACTGTTACATGAATACTCTATTATACTGACACTATTTTTTCATGTGCTTGTATCATTATTACATGGATACTATTATTCCATGTACTAGTATTATCGTTGTACGGACACCTAGTACACTGGACACTGTTATTTAATGTCAGCACTTGTTAGACTAAACACTGTTATTTCATGTACTTGTATACTTATTACACGGATCATGTGTTACTCTAGATGTTATATGAATTTACCTGTATACATGCTTTAATTGTTCCTATAATCCTGTTGCATAGTTAACTGAATATAATACATGACTGTATCATGTAATCCTGATAGTGATATGATTTTCCTATTATGGACATGAGTGTTGTTGATATGCGATGTGTGAAACAAAGTACCACGTGGATCTAAGCCAAGGGGGCCACCTCTAGAATTCCACATCTCTTATTTCCCGTTTCCCGTTATCATATTTCATGATATCAACAAAGCTTATCGTATTACATGTATCATGCACTGTTCCTGTTCTTGATACATTGTGTAATTTAAATATAATAAATATAACATGGAGATGGAAAGGTTTGACGGTTGATTAGGTCTTGTCGGATGGATATTATGGATCCATATTTATCCCACTGCAGGGGACGGTAGTACTGACTACCAATTATATATAGCTCATTAAGCTTCTTATTTCTTACTCTTACCCTAGCGGGTAGCCCTAGTCTCAGCAGCCAGGGGTTTGTTTGAGGCCATGACCTAAGTATGCATGGGATGCACTCACCCGACCAAATCTCCTCGACCATTGAGTTTCCTAATAACATAATAAAATAGTAGAAACAATAGTGACGTCAGGAACACTTGTTATTTGGTCACTCTCTCATTCGGATAATGGTACAAGTATACCATATTTGGATGAGTTTGATTGGAGTACGGGCTATGGTATGAACTGCTAGTGGAATGTGATACTGGAAGAGATTGATTAAAATATCAAGCAGTACTAATTGTTATTATTGTATAAATAACATGACATGTTCGACACATGTATATTATTGTTCATTTGTACTTGTTACACTTTTGGTTATCCTAATTTCCATCATGTCACATATATACTTTGCACTCTTTATTCTTCACAGACACATTATTCATGTACACATATATTCTGCATTCCATGTATTTCATATTACATGTATTTTTGTCATATTAATATGGGTGTCTGGTGTAATTTATATATACATGTTCATATTATTCATGTTATTCACAATATTATCATACCATTTTTACTAGAGTCACGCTCCACTTCCCAAAATATGTGAAAATAGAGTCGTGACGAGAGTCAGCGACGTATATAATTGAGGAGAATTCCCCATTTATATACGCTAAGCTTAAAGTAACCTGAACAAGCTATATTAATCAACTATGATGACATGATAATCACTGCAATATAACATATAAATCTCTAATACAATGATATCAGATGAATAAAAGATAGAATAAGCAATGAGTCCAATATATCGAGAATCAAGAAAATGATGAAATAAAAGAAAGTAAGAATATTGGTAAATGAATAGAGAGAACTCAAGACTCCTCGAGATGCCTATGATCCTCTCCAAATACCTGATTAGTAAGATAATACGCAAAAATCTGGATGTGCAAACCCAGGGCGTCAGAACTCCCAATGAGTGTGTAAGAGTAAAGGGAATGCGCATGTGCACGTAATGTAATGAAATACAATATAATAATGAAACAGTCAAGCATGAAGAACACTATAACATACAGCATATGAATAAACAATGATGATAACAGACTACTCTAAAATCATGTGGTAAAGCCAGGTGTCTATCACAGTCTATATGTCAGGTGGATAAAGTCAGTTAGTGTTAGAGTTCAGTGAATAATCAGGCGTCCAACAAGATATACATGTATAAGGTGAATATAATCAGTCACAGTATATTATGGACAGTTAATTATTATTTATTATGCCAGCGAATACCAATTATTACATGCAGTAGACGCGTCCCATTCTACGCCTACCATACATGTCAATTAGAGTCCTATGTTATTGAAATTGATTGGTTGGAGACATTGTCCATGATTTAGGTGGGTTCCGTATATACCCGAAACCATGGCCTCAGACTCTTAACGCTGAACCAAGTCGTACCGTTAGGTACTACAGTAACAGTATAACAGTAAACAGTACGGGGTGTCAGTCATCCCCGGGAACCCTACAGTGGAGCCCTATCTCGGCTGTGTTACATGTATCCTATGTTCACCTAAAACACGGACGTTGTTTCCTCCATCAATTTTTCTAATCCCAGTGTAAGTTGTCCATTTATATTATTATTTAAATCAAACAATATCTATGTTGCCTAGATTACTGAAATAATACAGTGACAGTAACAATACAGTATATCAGTAAACAGTAATCGTATATACGGTAAATAATAATAAGAACAGTAAACAGTATCAGTAATCGTGTATACAATGAACAATAAGACTATATATGGGTTACGGTCTAATAATACTTTTTCAGTGATTTCCAGTAACATAAAATAATACTAAGAACATGGCAGGTGCTAACTCTGCAATCTACAACCTCATTCAGAATAAATATAGATCTTATATGTCTGCACTAGGATAATCAGTAACTGATCCAACCATTTATAAGTCTCATTTGAATCTCGTCCATATGTATAAGGATAAAATAATGACAGTCCTCTTAACATTTGATCTCAATATAATCACCATAAATATCAATTATTAAATTTGTTATCATACTGCAATTCCATGTAACAGTAAGAAAGTTCTCTCATTCTATCAATCAACTCTGATCCTCAAAATCATTGACATATCCACCCTCTAAGTCAGTGATGTATTTTAGTCTCAACAACCTGAAATAAGTGTATACTCTACCATGTCAAACCAATCATCGCTATCCAATCCAATCAAGATCATAAGTAAGGAGTGTAAAATTCTAGATCGAAATGAAATCTAAATAATCTCTACATCTAGTAGTCAATATCAATAAAGTCATCAATATTCAATTAATGTAATCAGGATAAATCAGGAAATCCTTGCTTCAATAATCCAAAACCAAGATCATGTTACACTTCAGATATCAAAGGTAAAATATACGCACAACACCTGATGATAATCTAACAAAATCAATCTCATTTATATATTGATCAAGGTCCAATGTAAAAAATATAAATCTTAGGTTTATTCCAACTCTAACTAAGTCTATATAAGTTCAAGTATCAAGAAGATTAGTTATGTTAATAAAGTAACATCATGTTTATTCCACCCTCAATATCCAAATAAATTCCCGTCTAAATAATCACCAAGTATATGTCTGATAAATACCTCAAATAAATATATTAGTTATCCACTTACATGAACCAGGCCAATCTCAAGATCAATCCAAGTCACAGTCTAAGGTATACTACAATTAATTTTGAATCAAAAGTGATAATCCTCTATACATGAAATGATACTGATAAACGCACATGTCAACTAAATAAATAAGGTGAATGCTCAATGATGACTCATGAAGTAATACGCATAATCACACTAGTAAAATATATTAGACGATCGCATAAAATAATACGAGTAACATATAAATGCCTACGAACCATAATAAAATAAGGAAATAACATAAGAATAGACACTCACATGAAATGACGCAGTTTTGGATCTGAATCGTCATCTGGTTTTCATTGTACCGGTACGGATCTCTGGATCATCCCATGGGTCAGTTTTTGAATCGCCAGTGTATCGAGTCCATTACGGCACAAATCTGAATCTCCTGTTATCGAGTTCAGATCGCACGAACGAGTTCGTAATCGTTGCAACACGCAACCAAACACACATGAACTCACATACATGCATTCATGCACCCACATACATGTATACACATACACTTACATAATTCCACACTAATACATACATACATACATACATACATACATATACATTTATATAGGTACATATATATATATATATATATATATATATATATATATATATATATATATATATATATATACACATGCTTACACTTTTATATAATAATACACTTACTGCACCCAACACACATATATTACATGCATACACTCTACACATGCACATGTATCCACATACCCACTACACACATAAACACACAATTAATTTAACACACATATATAACCATGCATACCCACCTCCACCCAAACACAACACACACAGTATACAACACCTAATACATATATTCAAAATATGAAAGAAAGAGAAAATAGAGGACCTGAGAGTGAGGGATCAGCCGGCCATGGGAGTTGTCCCCCATGGAGGCGAAGGCCGCGGAGGGGCGTGTGGCTAGCCGGAGTGCCCGCGGAGAAGATCGAGCTGCCGGAGTTGCTCGCGAAAATGCCAGAGAAGAAGAAGGCTCGGCCATGGAGAAGAAGAAGGCTCGGCTGGGGGTGTGCTCATGGCAAGAGGCTTGGGGGCTCGTTGGTGTGCTGCTTATGGTGGTGGAGCTCTGGTGGCCTGGGAGAAGGCACACGGCCAAGTGAAGGGGGAGCAGGGTGCTGGTGATGGGGTCCAGTTGTGCTCGACAGGGAGGTGGTGCGCACCAAGGGGTGTTTGGGGCTTAGTTGATGCCGGCCAAGGCTACTAGAAGGAGGAGATGTGTTTGATGTTGCTTGACGCGGCAAAGAATCTCACCGGCGGGGTTGATGGGCACGGAGGGGAGATGGAGGAGCGACGGTAGTGCTGTGAGTCTCAGCAGAGGAGAGCACGACCAAGCAAGAGGAGGAGGAAAGCTCCGGGTTATGCATGGGAAGAGAGGAAGTTTGCTTGGGATGTGGTGGGTGCGCGTGTGGAGACAGGGTGCTGATGTGTGGAGGGGCTTTGAAGAAGAGATGTTGAAGGTGGAGCTCGGTTGTGATGGGTTCCGCCATGGTAGGAGGGGGATACAGCCATGGCATGGGGGAAAGGGCATGACCTGGTGATGGAGGCATGGAGATGGGGAAGAAAAGAATTATGAAGGGGATCAGGATTAGGGTATAGGATTAGGAATAGGACAAAATTATATATAGGGTTGATTAATGGGCATGGGTTATTCGGTTGGGATAAATGGGTTATAGGGTATAAGACTGAAGATGAAAATGAACTGAAACAATAACAATAAAAAAATTATTAATAATAATAACACATAATAATAATAATAGTACTAATAATAATAATAACTAATATTAGTAATAGTAATTAATAATAATAACTTTAATCATAGTAATAATCAACGATTATATTAATAATAATTATTATTAACAATAACAATCACAATCACAATAATAATAGCAATACTAGTAGTAGTAATAATAATACTAACATTAATAATAGTGAATAATAATTATATATTAATAACTATTTAAAATAATTACTAATATCAATAAAAATCTATAACAATTAATTATCAAAACCTATATAAAATAATAATAATTCTAAATACAAATCATATATACAAGTTAAAATATTATTATGCATATTAAATATACATTAGGGGTATTACAACTAGAGTTTAAATCTTAAATGAAAAATAATAAAAGATGATATATATTATTTATACAAGTTGATTACATTGATATGTCACTAAATATTGTATTTTATTCCACATACTGATAATAACATATAAATGGTATAAATCTTATTGTGTATAATAACCTTATATTATAAAGGTTGATGATATATATAAGACTTTTTCGATAATATTAATTGATATTCCTTTTATATAATTGTATAAGATTGTAATAGCATCACCATTGTAACATGCACGCTAGGTATTACTATTGCAGTAGTGTGAATATAATATTTTTATATTAGTTATACCAATTGTTAGCATAATTATATTATATCACTGACAGTTAAATAAATATTATATATTATTGTGGTTGTCTTACTATTATATTATATATTACTGCTTACTTCATTTTACCGCTCACTAGGTCGCTTCCTGACGATCCTGAGTTTGCATGCCCAGGTTAGAAATCTGAGATATCGTAGTACCTGACGATTCACGAGATATTATCTTGAGACCGCCACCTTTTAGATCATAGGTATCTTTATTATTTATTCATATTCGTTATTTATCCATGTTTTCATATTTATTATGATCACTGACCCTTTTGCCGGTATTCTTGTACTTATATGTGTTTGGTGGGAGTATGTTCCTTATAAAATTTCCTTGAATCAATGAAGAATTATAGCGGATTAACACTCCGACTACAAGGGAGGGAAGATGTTTAGACTTGAATCTCCCCTTTGTTTAATGCTGGATTCTTGATGTGGCGGTGGAAAGTGAATCTTATTTTCCGTTGACCAGGTGAATGTCAGGACCTCTTGGGAATCCTCTCTTTGGATGGCAGATAGAGTAACACAGCTCCTGTCAACCAGGAATCTCAAAGAGATTGTAGGCAAAGATTAACTTGTACGCAGCAAGTTGTTCGAAGAGATGAACTCTCTTTCTTTTCGGTGAAAGTCTTGGTGCTTCTACAGTTTACAAGCGAAATTCTTCTCCAAGAATTATCTGATCAACCCACCCCTTCTCCCTAGAAAACGGGGTTATTTATAGAGGCTTCAGGGGTGAACGTGCCCCCTAAAAATATTCTATAATTGGGGTTAACTTCCTCATTATGTGAGCAGTAATTAACCCAATAACGGGGGCAGTTATAACTGAGACGCGGGTTTTGACCCTCACGTCTTGGTGCTGCAGTGATACTGAGACGCAGGTTTCGACCCTCGCGTCTTGATGCTGCAGTGAACGCGGGTTTCGACCCTCGCGCCTTAATGCTGCTGTGATGCTGAGACGCGGGTTTCGACCCTCGCGTCTTGATGCTACTGTGATGGCTATGATTAGCCTTGCGTCTGGAGTTTGGACTCTGCTTTTTGATGACTTGTCCTTAGTGATTTTTTAGACAGCCTATAATATGCTAGAATAATTGTGTACATTATATTTATTCTCTGTACTGAGGCTTAGCGTACTTATTTGAGGCAATTTTTTTCCTACGTATGTACGTCGCCGTAGCGTCCTCGTATCTGCAGGATAGGAGTGTTACATTTAGCCCTCCATCTCCCTCATCTACTCCCTCTACTAACCATTTAGATTAAAATATACTTATGGTGGGATTTTCTCTTGAATTCTACCCTTATACTTCATGTATAAACTAGTGTATCCATACATTTATACTTTTTATAATAGTGCACCCATACATAGAAAAAATATGTATACAAAAAAAGTTATGATATATGAACCTTCGGACCTATCACTTGAAAATTGTTAAATTACCTAAAAAATAAATGACTAATTATACTTAATATTAAAAAATTAAAAGTTAAGAGTATTAAATCGAAATTATTCTAGACCGGGTGTTACAGAGAGAGAGAGAGAGAGAGATTTATTCTCCCATGGTTGGATCTGAAAGAGGAGGAGGAAGTTCATGTGGATAATAAATTTTTCCAACACATGCTCTCTTACTTTTCCACTCAATAAAAATAGTAATTCTTATCAACTCAGCTGGCATGTGAGGTAACCAAGTTATGTGGTTTGCTGGAACCTAGAAGGAGGCGTATTACTGACAAGCTACCTGACATTAGAAAGACTATAACATTACTACAGAATAAAGTAATTTTTCCTCTCCTCTTTATTGTTTTGTTTGAGCATCACACAGTACAAATTAGTATTTTTTTGCTTGAGCAGAGTACTGATTTGTTACTGGTGTTCTTTCTGAATTAATAATTCATAAAATTAAAATATGACTTTTCTTCCCTCTCTCTGCTGTTATTAGTTAGGGGTGCGAAACGGGACAAGATGGGCCGAGCCCATCCCGGGCCTGACGGGTCGAACACCGGGTCAGGCCAAGCCCGGGACCGCCTGCAAATCCCGGCGGCTAGGCCCGAGCCCGGTCCCCCTAAGGAGGGCTCGGGCACGAATCGGAGACCAGACCAGCCCGGGCCGGCCCGGGTTTATTATAAAAAAATAAAAAAAGTTTCTAAAAAGTTTTAAAAAATCTAAAAAAAATTTCATAATTTTGGACATAATTGATACAATTTGTAAAATGCAAATGTAAACTTTTTATTAACAATCCAATAGATTGGATAAATAGATACAAATACTAATAAATAATATAGATAAAAAGATCAAATTACAAATATAATATATAGATTGAAATTGAAGTTTAAATTGAAAAAATACAAATACAAAAGTGGAAGTAGTTTTTATTTGTTTGAAGATTATAACTAAAAGTGCTTAGTGTGTCACAAAAACTGAAATTTTGTATTTGTCATGGTTGATTCTGTGAGTGTTTTGTCCTAATGTGCCTAATTAGTGCGTCGGTTCCACTATTTTTTGGAAATGAATAAGAAATATCGAGACAGAGCTTGCATACAGTCTTCCTAACTCCATAAATAGTTTCTTTTTAAATTTTTTCAAACCTCAGATTTCTCTTTTGTCATGAAAGTTGCTACATCTGCAGTGAAAATAGAAAATGGATTAGAAGATGGATCAATAGAAGCAATAAAATCCGTGGATAGTGTTTCTGATTGTGTGAATGGAAGTATTGAAGTGTCGGGTAAAAGCAAATGCAAATCATATCATTTTTTACTATTCAAATCTAAAGCATTATATCTAGAAGAAGAAAGATTGTACTGCTTGTTGAGAAAGAGTGTGCGTTTATTTTTAAACTAAAATTGATAAGAATATAAATACTAAAATGTTAAGAGCTTGAGCACTTTAAGAACTTGAGAGAGCTTGAGAGATCTTTAAGGAGATTGAGAGAGCTTGATCACTTGAGAACTTGGGAGATTTAGCACTTGAGAATCTAAGAGATTTTTAAGAGATTTTTAGAGATTTTTTTATGATGAAATGAAATGGAAAAGAGAGGATAAGAAGAGGAGTTAAAATGCAAATTTTTTTTTGCAAAAAAATAATAGCCATATTGCCTTTGGAGAGTTTTGTAAAAAAAATTACAAAAACTTCCTCAACTGCTAATTTTTGGGTCAATAAGCTCGTTAGAGATTTTTTAAAAAAAAAAAAAATTACAAACCCCCAAAAATTGGGCCCGTTCCTAAACCCGGGCACCCCCGTTGTTAGCGACCGTCTACAGGGCAAGAAACCAATGACAACAGTCCATTCACAGCAATTATCCACATCTGTCAAGCAAATATCAAAACATCTTTATGCAGCATCATGTGCAGTTGCATGTGATGATATATCAATTATCAAATCCCTCTCTCTCTCTCTCTCTCTCTCTCTCTCTCTCTGACTCTCTCTCTGACGTGAACAGCCGAAAGAGCTCAAGCTGGAAAAGAATATTTTAAATGGCATCGAAACAAATACATTAAATAAACGAACAAAAAGAATTCAATAAATGCCAAACTGAAATCTGAGATAGGAGTGAGAGACCAGAGGCCAGCAGTTCGTGGTTATTCATGCTTTCTGGCGGTTCAGTTTTTTTTATAAAAAAAAATCCGTCAAGTTAGTTGGCGCGACAACGCGGATAACGAATATGATCCCCACAAATCAAACTTGAGAAGCAAACTCAATAACTTGCTATTAAGCCACCTTAATTTATGTGTGTAAGCGTTATGTGTGTAAGCGACACATATTATAGGTGTAAGCGACACATATTATAGGATGATCTCACATTGAACATTAATGAGGTTAAAAAAAATTCAAAAACTTCAAATTTTATAATCAAATCTGACAACTCGCTGATGTGTCAACGCGAGATTGATTGACCCACTTGGAACATATGTCTATCTCAAGCACATGAACCGGTTTAACTTTATGGTGCAGGACAACACAGCGCCAGAGTAGGATGTCTCCCGTCTCCGGCCCCACCAAAGAAGCCACTCGCGTGATCCGCACAAGTCAGCCTTTTCTAAAGCTTTAATAGCAAAATTTTAATTCACAAATCCCCATTTTGCTAAACATAGCATTTGTTTTCACATTAAATTATCAGCCAACCAGATGATCCACTAGTACAATAAAGGAATCCGATTCCCTGTTCTCAGTTCTCACCAACAAATTCACTTAAAAAAAAATATAAAAAAGAAACAAAAACAAATCTAAGTCCTGCAACGGAGAAGACAAGAGATAACTTCATCTGGTTTAAAAAAAGAAAAAGAAGCAGAAGAAGAAAGTAGTAACACTCAATCACTAACACCCTTTCTTCTCAATGGGCTTTCTGCACAGAATCATGTGCATTGGGGTGAAGATGCCGGTGTCTCCGCCCTTGGTCAGATGCATCGCCGTCTTGTACAGCATCTCGTGCACCTCCACGACCCCTTCGGCGCGATGCGCAGGAATGTCATCACAGTGACCAACAGGTGGTTCCGCCAGTAGGCGACCCTCCCCATCTTCAGCCTCGTCCACCACGGCCCCGCCGGGGGCTTCGCGAGGTCCCTCTCGTCGACGACCTCGAACCCGACCTTCTTCGCGATCTCTGCGATCTCATTGTACGCCCTTAGCCCAGGGAGGGCGTCGCCCCTCTCGATCCCTTGAATCGTCTCCACGTGCTCCGGGTCCTCGCCTCTGTACAGCTCCGTCGTCACCCACTCGTAGGACACGTACATCCCTCCGGGCTTCAAAACCCTGAAAATCTCGGAGTAGACGTCTTCGAGTTTGGGGGCGTGGCAGGTGGCCTCGATCGAGTAGGCGCCGTCGAAGCTCTCGTCGCTGAAGGGCATCTGGAGGAAGTTGCCGCAGACGACCTCGCAGATGGAGTCGAGCCCGGCCTTCTTGTTGTGGGCCCGGGCGCGGCCCACCTGGTACTCGTTGATGGTGATGCCGACGATGTTGGATCTGGACTTGGCCGCGATGGCCCGCATGGGCCCGCCGACGCCGCAGCCCACGTCGAGGATCTTTTGGCCGGGGCGGGCGGCGATGAGATCCACGACCCGCTCCTCGTGGATCCGGGTCGCCTCGCGGTGGGACTGGCCGGCGATGGAGGGGGAGAAGTGGAAGGACTGGCCCCATCCCCACTCGTAGATGTCGGTGACGAGGTTGTAGAAGGTATCGACGAAGTCAGGGACTTTCTCCGACGAGTCGACGGTCTCTTTAGGCGGCGGAAGAAGGACCAGTACTGTTTGTACTGGTCCTTCACCTTGTCGTTGGTGATGGATCCCATCTTGAGATCGACGGCACGCTTGCCCTTCACCTCGGCCGCGCCCATCACCCACACGAACCAGTAGAGGACGCCGGCTCCCACGACGCCGGCGGTCCAGAGAAGCGCCACCGTCTCCATTGAGAGAGAAGCGATTTGAGATGTGTGAGACAGAGAGGCGGCGAGCAAACAGGAAGGGGAAAAAGACTAGAATTGAATTGGAAAGGATGAAGACGGATTTAACGAGGGGGCGGCTGCGGTAAGTTGTTCCTCGGAGACTGCGTGTCTGAGCTAGGGTTTAAGGAAGAGACAGAGGGGAGGGATCAAGATCAAACGGTGCAGGATAAAGGAAGGAAACCTGCATCTTTCTCGTGACGGGTGCAGACTCGGGGTCACGACGTGGGGCCCACGTAGAGATTTTTTTATAATTCGGAAAAAGAAATATTTTGAATTGGGAGTTGCCTGGCACGTGTGTGGTCACGCTTGCTTGCTTGCTCGCTTACTGTGCCGGCTGAGCTCCTCTTTTTCTGCTGCTGCTGCTTTCTTTTCCCCATCTTTTCTGGAGTCTGAGGATATTCTGATGCCTTCCGTCAATGGTGCTGTTCTGCCACACATTCATTCAACTTTGTGGAGGAGAGACACCACCTGGAGCTGCTTCTAGAAAGAAACTTTGCAATAAAAAAGAAATTTTGATTTTGAATTTTTTCCTCTTTTTCCTTTTTTTTCCTCTCATTTCCTTTGGTTTTGTGGTCGTTTTCTAATTTATCTCGTAGGAACAAAATTAAAAAAATCCCTAACGTCTCCGTCTTTTGTTAACAAATCCGACTCTGCTGTCGTGTGATCATGATAATATTGAATTTTAGACTAATTCCGCTTTTTTCTTTACGACAAAAGCTTTACTTGTTTCTTGATTTTTTTTAATCGTTTTCTAAGAATAGCGTATATCACGTCATTTTGACAAAAACATGTGATACACGCATCTAGTCGAGCAGAAATAGTAAGAAGAATTCCTTACTTGTATTGACAATAGAGAGTTGATGAGTAGAGGTGGTCTTTCATTGTCTATTTATGCTATTCATTTACTATATTTTTAAAATGTTGAATTTTAGACTAATTCCGCCTTTTTCTTTATGATAAAAGCTTTACTTGTTTCTTGATTTTTTTTAATCATTTTCTGAGAATAGTGTATATCATGTCATTTTAACAAAAACATGTGATACACACTTCTAGCCGAGCAGAAATAGTAAGAATTCTTTACTTGTATTGACGACAGAGAGTTGATGGGCAGATGTGGTCTTTCGTTATCTATTTATGCTATTCATTTACTATATTTTTAAAATTAGACTAATTTCGCTTTTTTTCTTTATGATAAAAGCTTTACTTGTTTCTTGATTTTTTTTTTTTAATCGTTTTCTGAGAATAGCGTATATCACGACATTTTAATAAAAACATGTGATACACGCATCTAGTCGAGCAGAAATAGTAAGAAGAATTCCTTACTTGTATTGGCGATAGAGAGCTGATTGGTAGAGGTGGTCTTTCGTTACCTATGTACGCTATTCATTCACTATATATTTAAAATATTTCTTGCCCGGCTGTTTGACAATTTAGAATGAATAAAATTAATATCATTGGTTCTTTGACACTCGTGCTCGTGTACTTCCCCAATCTTCATTTTTAGTTTAATGGTTAATAGTTATTTAATTAATATGCAATTTAGTGATTTGTACAAAATATGGTTAATTGGTTTGTGTGTCTTATATCAAATCATAATTAGAAAAAAAACTTAGCTTTATAATTTAATTCGCTATGACCATCTTTTTTTTTTAAACCAACTAGGTGCGTCCACGTGTCAAGTGCAGAAGCGTTTCTCAGCAGTGAAAGATGCAATTGCCCCGCAATAATCGTTTCAGAAAAAAAGGACCGCTTTAAAAATGCGGACTGCCGGTATATAAAGAACCGCAACTATGATTGCAATCCCCACAAAAATGTCATATTTTTGAATCTTTATTAGAACTGTGACCATGATTTCAGTTCTCACAAAAATATCATATTTCTGAGTCTTTAAAGGATCGTGATCGCACTCCTCTTTATTAGGACTGCGACCATTATTGCAGTTTTAAAAAAATATCATATTTCTGAGCCTTTATAGGACTGCGATCATGATCGCGGTCCTCTTTATTAGGATTGTGACCATTATCGCAGTCCTCAAACAATGTCTTGTTTTTTAGTCTTTATTAGGACTGCGATCATGATCGCAGTTCTCAAAAAATACAATTTCTCAGCCTATATTGCAACTGCGACAATGATCACAATTCTCGCATAATGTCCTAATTTACAATTAATAAAAAGAGTGTGACTATAGTCACACTCTTCCAACAAAGGATTGTGACTATATTTGCAGTCCTCACAGAGGACTACGATCATTAGTCACAGTCATTATATCTGCTTCGCCATCATCAACAGACTCCCATTCACCAAATCGAATTATGCCTAATACTTTTCAGATTTAAAAATCACATCGATTACAAATGCAAACAAAACTTTATGAGCACACAAATGAGAGATGCGAAAGATCGATTCTAAAAAAAATTGGTGACCCTGGGAGGAGGGTCCTTGCCCCCCTTCAAACCCCACAGTGACCTGACCGCGTAGGTCGATTCACGAATTATTCTGCATCGGGTTCAGAATAAAGGGGATAGTAACATCAGGGGGCAATGAAGGGGAGTAAAAGAGAAAATGAAAATATATAAAGAAGTAGTGGTTAGGATGAATCAATTTATGCTGATGTGGATGAGGCTGTAGTGAATAAAAATAAGAGGGAAAATTTTTTTTTCCTAATTATGAAGAAAAGTAGGTAGATGTGATGAAATTTTCTAATTTTAAACAAATTGTATTTGACTATTTTGTATATACTTTTATTATGGTGAACATAGAGGGACTTTCTTAGAAATTGTGAAACTATGATTTTTCTTTAGGTTGCTGCTTTGTTTGTTCACTGCTTCTAGAATAACATTATTTAGTAACTTAAAATATTTTTAAAGAAAGATTTAACTAATATATCTCGTTGAAACAAAATGGAAAAATCCCTGCAAAGTCTTGTTTTTTTTCATTCGAAATCTGATTCCTTTCCTTGCGTGATTCATTGAATTTTAGACAAGTTGTAGATGATTCTCTTGTAATAAAATAGTTTCTTGAGGTAGTGGTTGTGTTTACTAAATAAGTGGCGATAAATTAGCTTGCGCTACCATTTACTCTATCTTTATAATAAAAGATTTTCTTGGCTCTTCAGTTGTGTAAAATAAATAAATAAAATTACAATAATAGATTCTTTAATAGTTATAAAATCTCATCCTCATGCATTTTCTCAATCTTTGTTTTTGGTCGAGACAAGGATATTTAGTAGTTATTAGTTATATGATTTGGATAAAATGGCGTAACTAGTTACATGGGAAATCTCTAAGGAGGTCTTAGGAGAAAATTTCAAATGAGATTCTTTTAAAATTTACTTTAAAAAATAATTAGTATTAAAAAATATTTTATTTAAACAATATTTTATTAAAAAACAATTCTTCTAGCTTTTTAAAATGCAAAATTTTCAATAAACTTTTGTATTCAAGTTTTACTAATATATTCCTTTCTTTAGATAATATAGCTAATCTATTTAATTTTTCTTATGACATAGTTGATATTAAATATGATTTTATCAATTTTAATTTTAAAACTTCTTTTTACAGAAGCAACTTTTACAAGAATAGTTAATAGAAGCAACTTTTACAAGAATAGTTAATAATATTCTATAAGCAATATATGTAGTTGGAAAAAAAATTAATAAAGTTTAGCATTTCAATTGGAGTGTTATTATCTATTTGTAAAACTTCTCTTATAATTTTTAATTTTAAAAACAAATATAAATTATCAACTTTAGAAATGAGGTCATGTTTTAGAAAATTTCAAGTTTAAGATAGTTTTCTTCAAATTATCATCTAATAACTTTAATTTATGAACATTGATAGAAACCTAAAAATATTTTCATACAATTTAAATTGTTCAATCCTACTCTCAATCGAAGAAATTGCTATATATATATATATATATATATATATATATATATATATATATATATATATATATATATATATATATATGAAATAATTAATTCTAAAAGATTTTTCGGTTGATAGCATTATTTCATCGTCGATATTCTCATTTTGTTTTTTCTACGAATTATACGTTTTCTCAAAATATGAGTTCTATTTCCATTTCAGTCACAATTTCTTTAGTTGAAATTAAAACAAATGTGAATCCATCTTCTCGATATTTTTTCAAAAAAATAATAAGACCTTTTGGTTGATCTATAGCTATATCAATTTGTATATATTAAAATTATAAATTCTTATTAACCGAATTAATAGCTAATAAGATGTGATACTAAATAGTCATTCCCAATAAAAACTCAAATTTTCAATCTTATAAGTTGCTAATCATTTAGCTTCACCACATGTTTTTGAATCTTCACTAAGTTTTGCTAATTGAAGTAAGACACTTCTTATTTGTGAACATTGAAAGCTTATTACTTTGACACTTTCAACATGATTTTCCCAATATATTTGAGATAAATACTTGACATTTAAAGAAGAAACATTATTTTGTAAGAGTTTAGGTTTCATGATAACAAGGGTGTCTACTTACATTTGAGAGAACCATTTTTACAAATTTCAAATGTACTATTTTATGAACTACAAATTACTAGATTTTCATCCTAGATGCTGCATTTTAGTTTCTTCATCAATTGACAAATAACAAAATGAGAATATCATTAAAAAGAAAATAAGACTAGATTAAAATACTAAAACTAGATTAAAATACAAAGAAAAAAGTTACTCTTAAATACCACAAGCCCCAATCCTGCAGCCACCCCACATGTGAATCTGTGGATTAGAAGGAACAACAAAAGTCCCCTCTGCAGAATCATTCAAAATCCAAAATCAACACCATAAAATACATAATATTTTTTTAAAAAAATCTTTAGAAAAAGAACAACCTTTGATTTTGGCAAACAACCAAATCCTCATGAATCGCATACTGACTCTTCATCCAGTCCATCAAATCCTAAACAACAAAAGGAGATCGCCATCAAAATTAGAGAGAGAGAGAAGTAAGTTAACGAGATTTTTGTTGGAAAGAGAGAAGTATTACTGAGGAAGTTGACAAGGATCGTCGAAGGGTCGTCGAGTGATCGCCGAGGAAGTCGATGACAAAAGGACGAAGGAGAAGTAGCAGAAAACAGCAGTAGCAGCAGGAATCAGAAGTTCCGGTCGACCGGCCCGGTCGACCGCCCGCAGTATCCGAAGTTCGGTCGACAGGCCTGGTCGACCGACGTGCACAACATGCACGTGGTTGGAGCTCGGTCGACCGCCGGTCGACCGACTGGAAGCACCCAACTCTCTGTTGGGCACCCGGTCGACCGACCGGTCGACCGGTGGAAGGGGTCGGTCGACCGCCAGGTCGATCGACAAGCGGGTGCGGGCTGCGATTGCAGGTTTGGAAACCTGTTTGTATTTAAAGGCTGTGCCTATTTTTTAGGGTTTTAAATCTGAGAAGAAAAAGTGTTCTTGAGCTTTCTGGAGATCAGGGAGGCTGCAAGCATTGTAATCAATCTTCCAAATAATTAATCTCTCTTTTGATTGCCCCAAGGACGTAGGCATTGAGGCTGAACCTCGTCAGATTGCTTTGTTTGCGTGTGCTTTCTCTTGGTGTTTGTTTTTGTGTTGTTTGGGATTGTTCTTCTTGCTTGGGAGATTCAGGGGATCCTCATCAGGTTGTTGTCGTCGGCACAACAAGTGATATCAGAGCTTCCCAGGTTTTACTTGGGATTTTTTTCTAGAGATTCGGAGGACTTCGAGATCTAATTCGGTGGAGATTATGTGTCGATCTCAGATCAGAGGTAGTTGTGTTCGTGGGATCGTGTGTCGATCTCGGGAGGACGCAAGGAGTGCTCGAGGAATCTTTGTTGGAGTAGATCCAGTGAGAAACTCAATCTAGGATTTCAAGAGAAAGGTAAAAATCCAATTTTTATCGAAGTAGTGATCTATTTCAGTTGATTTTCCGCATAGATAGAGGATCAAGTAATCTCAATGGCAGAAGAAATTGCTTCGGTTAAGACCATGAATCCTCATCCGAGGATTGATGTCGTTAAGTTTAATGGCACAAATAACTTCGGGATGTGGAGATGTGAGGTTATGGATGCCCTGAATGTATCGAATCTCGAAGATACACTCCTATTGGAAAAGAAGAGGAGCATGACCACTGATGAAGAGTAGGCAAAGATGAACAGGTCGGCGTATGAGTTGATACGTTCTTGTTTGTCGCAAGACATAAAATATCTTGCACAACATGAGACGTCGGCGAAGCATCTGTGGGAAACCCTTGAGAAGAAATACCTGACGAAGAGTGTTGAGTCCAGGTTGCAGCTTAAGAGTAAGCTGTACAGATTTCAGATGAAGAAGGGGAGCACAGTGAATGAGCACATCAACCGATACACGAAGCTTCTTACAGACTTGGTGAACGTGGATGTCATTGTAGAAGAGGAGGACAAGGCGATCATCTTCCTGAACTCACTCCCGGAGGAGGAGTATGAGACATTCACACTGACCTTTATCAATGGTAGGCAGACTCTGGATTACCATGAGGTGTCGTCTGCACTGACAAGTTATGAGACGAGGAGAAAGGAGAGACATCATTCTCAGTCAAGCTCATCGGCGGAGGCACTGGAAGTAAGAGGCATGGTTCATCGAGGAAGGGCAAGGAGGTGAGAGGAAGATCAAAGTCCAGGCCGGGTTTCAGGGATCTCAAAAGGAATCAGTGTACCTTCTGCAGAGAGATAGGGCACTGGAAAGTGGACTGTCCGAAGTTCAAGGGGAAGAAGAAGGAGTCGAAGGCTGAAGCAAATCTATCAAAGGTGACGAATACTCAGAGGAGTAGTTCACAGGCAAATGGATCAGATTCGGACTCGTCAGGTTTCTCGTTTTCAGTGAGTTCTCCCATCATTGGTAACTCATGGAAAGATGAGTGAATTCTGGATACAGGTACAACATACCATGTGTGCCCTAATCGGGGCTGATTTTCCAGCTTTGAGAAGCTGGAGGGGTGTTTGGTCGTTATGGGCGATGATCACCCATGTAGCATGGAGGGTGTAGGTACAATCCGAATCAGGATGTTTGATGGGATAGTAAGGGAGATGAAGGGAGTGAGGTATATACCTCAGTTGAAGAAAAATCTCATCTCTGTGGGAATTTTGGAAGCATCGGGCATAGTGATATCTGTTCGAGATGGTGATCTCAGGATGATCAAGGGCTCGATGGTGGTTATGAAGGGCGTCCGCGAGACAATCTCTACTACTTGAAGGGTAGTACGGTGACAGGTCAGGTGGAGACTTCCATTTCCTCAGATGATGGTGGCCCGGAAGTCTGGTAGGGAAAGGTCGGACAGGAAGAAGAAAAATCTTTGCAAGCTCCTGCAAAGATGGAATCGCTGGAAGGTGCTGTTACCTGCAAGTTGGAGTGTGAACACAGCGTTCTGGACAAGAAGAGGGTGAAATTCAGCACCAGTATTCACCGCAATGAAGGTCTTCTTGATTGTGTTCAGTGTGCATTTGGGGACCTGCTAAGACGGCATCGCTTGGAGGTCACAAGTACTTTGTCTCTTTTGTTGATGGTTCATCTAGGCAGGTTTGGATATATCCCATGAGACAAAGGGGTGAAGCCCTAAATGTGTTGGTGAAGTGGAGAGGAAGAATGGAGAGGCAGATTGGTAGGAAGATAAAGGAGCTGAAGATTGGTAATGTTGGAAAGGACATGTACCAATTCCTACGATTTGACCAGGACACCGGAATTGTTACTCACTTCACGACAGGTACAGATGAGTTGGCTAAAGATGTAGTCCGTTCCTTGCTGGAGGAGGTTCGGCGGTTGTTGTCTAATGCAGGATTAGACAGGTCGTTTTGAGCTGAGGCGACTGAGTATGCTAGCCATCTCATGAACAGATCGACTGTGATAGGAGGTAAAGCTCCATTGGATATTTGGTCTGGGAAAGCTGCTCAAAATCATTGTTTGCTGCGGGAATTTGAAAGTCTGGCCTACTTCAGTGCCAAGAATGACAAGGTGAATCCGCGAGCAAAGAGGTTTGTCTATTTGGGAGTCAAGAGGAACAGCTACAGGTTGTGGGATCCTGAAGACAAGAAGATCATGATGAGCAGGAATGTCACTTTTGGAGAGACTTCAATGATGAAGTCCACCGTCTCTCAGCAGGTGGAGAGGACAAAGACCATGGAAGGATCGCAACGGGTGGAGGTTGATGCTACTCCACCATCTCCAGTTGGTTCAGCATTAGAGGAGACTTCATCGGATGTAACACCGGGTGGAGGTCAAGAAACCAAGGGTGATGCTGAACATGTTGAAGACATTGCTGAGGATGTCGAGTTGTTTGCAGCTATTGGAATCAAGGTGAAACCACGCTTGTGGGGAAAGGAGCATGAATCTCAAGCTTGTGATCACGACAAGCTCAAGATGAAGGCCGTTGTTCTCCATGATGGTCGGGAAGAGATTCATATGACTCAGTCTGACAGGTTCGCTGCTGCAAATACAGGTACCAGTGTTTGAGCTTGATGGAGCTCATTACAATGAACTACGGTTGGCTTGATCCTTTTGGGCAAAGGTACGTAGGCAGCCGTAAAGGCACAACCATTTGGTGATGCAACTCTTATGAAGCTATTTGGGTTCTCGAGAAGCTGTTTGGAACTTCACGTAGAGGTGAAGAGTTGTGGCCGATGGAACTTCACGTAGAGGTGGAGAGGCTTCACGTAGAGGTGAAGTGTTGTGGCCAGTTGGACTTCACGTAGAGGTGAAGTGTTGTGATCTCGATGAACAGGTTGATCTTCCGGTGAGAAGATGTTGAGCTTGCATAAGGAGTGGTGTGCATCCAGTTGAAGCCGATGATGTTTGGTGTGCTCTACGCAGACTTGGTTGGACCGTTAGTGGAAGACAGGTAGACTAGATAGAGCTAGTCAGTTGGAGAGTCAGTGTTGACTCGTGAGGAAGTCTTCATGAGGTCGTGAAGTTCCGGAGGAGGAGCCACGGTTTGGTGATCGGCATGTATGGGAGTTCTCCTAAGGTGAAGTGCAGGGAAAGCATGTGCGATGTTTTCCACGGATAGCTGAGCTAACGATTCCAAGCCGAGATCGTGTGTTAATTTCGCAGAGATCGTGTGTCGATTTCGTCTGGTGCGCGCAAGCTGAGATCGTGTGTCGATTTCGCCAGGTGATAGACTGGGGTACGTTGGAGATCGGCTCAGATTTGAAAGAATCTTCGCCAAGGTGGAGAATTGTTGGAAAGAGATATGTATTGCTGAGGAAGTTGACAATGATCGTCGAAGAGTCGTCGAGTGATCGCCGAGGAAGTCGACGACAAAAGGACGAAGGAAGACGCAGCAGAAAACAGCAGCAGCAGCAGGAATCAGAAGTTCTGGTCGACCGGCCCGGTCGACCGCCCGCAGTATCCGACGTTCGGTCGACCGGCCCGGTCGACTGACGTGCACAACATGCACGGGGTTGGAGCTCGGTCGACCGCCCGGTCGACCGACTGGAAGCACCCAACTCTCTGTTGGACACCCGGTCGACCGACGGTCGACCGGTGGAAGGGGTCGGTCGACCGCCCGGTCGATCGACAAGCGGGTGCGGGCTGTGATTGCAGGTTTGAAAACCTGTTTGTATTTAAAGGCTGTGGCTATTTTCTAGGGTTTTAAATCTGAGAAGAAAAAGTGTTCTTGAGCTTTCTGGAGATCAGGGAGGCTGCAAGCATTGTAATCAATCTTTCAATTACTTAATCTCTCTTTTGATTGCCCCGGGGACGTAGGCATTGAGGCCGAACCTCGTCAGATTGCTTTGTTTGCCTGTGCTTTCTCTTGGTGTTTGTTTTTGTGCTGTTTGAGATTGTTCTTCCTTCTTGGGAGATTCAGGGGATCCTCATCAGGTTGTTGTCATCGGCACAACAATTTTTAGCGAGATAAAAAGAAAACTTGGTTTCTTGGACTGCGACGGGGGCAACGGAGAAGAACTGGGAGAGGCTGGTTCCAACGGCAGAATTGGCGGTGGCGAGGGCGGACTTCTTGATCTCTGCCGCCTCGCTGGCGGCGTAATCGATCCATCGCTTCACCTCCTCGGCGGGTCCCCTTCGAGACATTGTTGACTGTCACCATTAATTATTCAGTGTCGATTGTTTGAGAAAAGACAACCAAAGGAATAGAAACAAAAAAAAGAAAAGGAGACTGTTGACAGCTGAACAATCTGAACTGGCGATTGAGATCAGCACTGAACTCAAGGGCCAGCAGCTCGTACATGGGCCAAGCCCATCTAGAGGACACTAACGGCAAGAAGGCCCAACTCCCTAATTGTGTGGAAGATAGTCTCATATTTAGATCGTCTGTTTTTCTCCTACTTGATACATGGACAAAAAATATTAAAAGCACTTGATTTTTTATTTATACATACTTGAAATAATATAAATCAACTTCAATGGGGTGGATCTTGTATTCGAACGTCAGATGTTGGTATTTGAGTGGAAAGGATTCGGCCTCCAATCCTTTTGAAAGGACACAGTCTCTCTCTCTCTCTCTCTCTCTCTCTCTCTATATATATATATATATATATATATATATATATATATATATATATATATATATATATATATATATATATATAAAATAGACTTGTGGAGTTCCGAAACAATTCGATCCCTAATCCTTCCGACTCAAATACAGCCATACATCATCCGAATATAAGATTCATTCTATTGAAGTTGACCTATATTATTGCAAGTATTTATAAACCAAAATTCAAGTATTTTAAATACTTTTTTCCCATGCATCAAGTTGGGAAAGATACGGACGGTCTAAATAGTGAGTTGATTAGTTTAACGATGTAAAACATTTGAAACCTAATAAAAATTGGTTTGTAGGGTTTATAATTGTTTAGATCATGATCAAATAGATGGATCGAGAATTTGTATATCTAAAACTATTGATCTAAACCAACTCACTACTTTTGGTCGTTCATTTTGTGTCTCTTGATGGTTGGACAAAAAGTATTCAAAATACTTAATTTTTAATTTTTAGTTACTTTAAATAATATAGCTTAACTTTAATGAAGTGAATCTTGCATTTAAATGTCGGATGTTGGTATTTGAATGGAAAGGATTCGGGCTTAAATCCTTCCGGAACTGCATGTGTGTGTGTGTGTGTGTGTTTATGTGTGTGTGTGTCTGTGTATAATTTACTCGTTTTATTTGTGTATTGTGTGTGTGTGTGTGTGTGTTTGTGTTTAGAGGAAGGATTACAGAGGGAACGGAGGGAGTATGTATATGTGAATATATGTGGCTTGTGCGTACAAATTATTTTACATGTTTTACAAAGGGAGGGAGCAGAGGGGGAAGACATGGTATTATATATATAGTAATCCACTTGGGATTTATCCAGTCTCCAAGCAATCCGCTTGAGATTTTCTTTATCCTAATTTTGAAGCTCACAAAATCAATATATGTAAACCACTTGACAAACGCTCTTGTCAAATTTGTACATAGCTTCTCTACACTGAGAAAACCTTCCTTGAAAATAAGTATAATAAATTATATAAGCCTTGATTTGTATGTAACAGTGTATCTATAGGATACTTACAGAGTTTCTCTCAGAATTTTTTCACAGAATTAGAGTTGGGAGAGAAAAGAGGCAAAAAGAAAGATTCTAAATTTTTTGAAACAAAAATCAAAATTTTTAGTTCAAGAAAGACTTGTTGGAATGTTGTGTTTTAAAATGAAAAGATTTGACCTCTATTTATAAGTAGAGAATTCTGACTGTTGGTCAGTTAATCCATTTAAACTTTTAATGAAAAACTGAGAAAAATGATCAGAAATTCAAAATATCACACAACTGTTTAATAGACAGAAACTAACTGATTAGTCGGCTTATAACATGGTTAGTTGACTTATGATACAGAAAATAGGTTGATAAGTCGACTTATAAAAGGCATTAGTCAACTGATCTGAGAAAGCAGTTTCTAAGTTTCTATTTGAACACAGATTAGTCGACTGGTCTGAAGAATAAGTCGACTAGTCTGAGAGAAAGATATTCAAGTTAGAATGAATTTTTATAAGTCGACTAGCAAAGTTGGATTGTGAAAATATAGTTTCAGTAAAAAAATAATAATCGACTTATAGAAGGTATACATCAACTAGTCTGATGTATGTATTAATGTATCAGATTTTAAGTTGACTGATAAATTGGATAAGTCGACTTATCAGAGTGTGCGTGTGTGTGAATCAAGGCTTTTAACAATTTTTTAAAAATCTAAAAAATATAATTAAATATACAATATGTCTTCAAGCCTCTGTGCTCTTTAATCTTCAAAGAATGAGTCATATCTTCAGTATTTGTCCAAGAATTCTGCAAAATATATGTGAGTACAATAACACACTAATTTATTATCATCAAAACACATTTATCAAGATATAACCATGTGAGGGCAAGATCTAATACTGATATAGTTTAAAATTTTTATATGATGCATATGCAAGAGTCATACGGATGTTTTCGAACTGTCCAACAGGTGCAAAAGTTTCCTGAAAATCGATTCCTTCAATCTGATTGTACTCTTAGGCCACTAGCCTATCCTTATTTTTAATTATATTATCTGACTCATTTAGTTTGTTTCTAAATCTCACTTAGTACCAATAGTTGATCTATCTTGGGGCTTAGGAACAAGTCTTCATACTTAGTTACGCTCGAACTGATTGAGCTCCTCTTGCATAGCGAGTAACCAATAACAGTCTACCTCAGCCTCATGAATGTTTTTAGGTTCTATGTGTGAAATAAATGCAAAATGGTCACAAATATCTTGAACTTTAGATCTAGTAGATACTACCTGAGATACATTACATATAATGAGATCTTTGGGATGACTTGAAGCATATCTCCAATCCTTTAGAAGTGGTTGAGTAGTTCCACTTCTACTTTAACTTCACCATTTTGATCTTCTCTTGGTTTTTCTAGTTCCAATCAGTCCTTCAAAGAAATCTTCTCAATGTCTTTGCCTAAAGAATCAATTTCCAGTTGATTGTACACATATTTTACTTATTTATTATTTCATTTCCATACTTTTTGCAATAAACTTTTCTAATCACCTTGTCTTAATGTTTAATTCGTACATGATATGATAAATGAAGGGAGAGAAGATAATACAAATAAAGACTAGTTAAATTTGATTTATATGGATTTATTTGGATACTTGAAGATCAATCTATATCAGAGAAGATCATACTAGTTAAAATTGAATTTCTGGAGATCTATTCGGTTAACTGAAAAATCAATGAAGATCGCATTGAAATTAGAGCTCAAGCTAAAAATCTACCGAAGATAAAAAAAGTATCAGAGCAGAGAAGACTACGCGACCCTTAGATCTGACCCAACGTCTAGATTAGGGTCGCGCAATGCGAAAAAAGGTGCATTTGCGCGGCTTTGTTGAGGAAGTTGGGGGAGCGTTTGCTCCCCCCTATCTGTATACTCTCTCCCCTTTTTCGTTTTTGCTTAAAAATACTGAAATTTCTGAAGGCAAACAGGCACCATTGAGTATAAAGTTTAGAATTAGGATTTTTTTCTAGGTAACTTAGTTTTTTATTTTTCTTTATGTACTTTTTTATTTTCTTTATAGCTTAGATTAGAGGAAAGATTTATGGGAGAAGGAGAGAAAGTTTTGTATTGAGAGTGATCTGATGTAAACTTCTTCTTTTCTTTCATCATTTTTCGATTTAATCAAAACCTTATTTTTCTTCTTCTTCTTTTTGCTTTACTTGCCTCTGTGATGACTTGTAAATCCAAGTGAATCTTACAGTCTAGAATCTGTCTTGCCATTGCAAATGTCACTGATGACTTATGGTGATGGATATCTGCTTCAAGTTGTGTAATAGTTTATTATTCCTTTCTGCTTGCATTTTTATTTAGACCGATTTGGAGTAGGAAAGATCATATATGTCATGTTGTGATCGCTTTCGAGACAAGGTAAATCATTGCAACAGATCCAAGGTAAGCAAGCGTTGAAGAGGTAAGTAAGTATTTCTTTAGTTTTTTTCTTTCTTATTTCTTAGGTTAGAAACACGTCTTCAAAATCAACATTTCTTCTCTCTTTATTCTTCTTTCCTTTAACCTAGTTTTTCTTTTCTTTTCAAAACACTAACAACATTGTTGGCCCAAAGGTACAATCACCGATTTTGTGTTTTGATGATAACAAAATATATGTAGTAATTTAGTACTAATCAATTTCAAGTGTTTTAAGTGTGTTTCAGGGCTCAAAAAATCTAATAGATTTCTTCCTCTAAAGGAAGGTGTTGACGGCTCAAGGGTACTCAAGTACGGGATTGAAGCTCAAAGCACTCAACGTCGCTATCAGAGAAGCCCGCTTGAAGATTCTTATAGTCACTTAGAACTTTTTAAGAACTTAGTTTGTTAAAGTATAGAAATAGATTCGATGTTCAAAGATATACTCACACATAAAAATGCACGTTTTTGAAAGTACAGTTTATTTTGTATTGGAGTTTTGACATGTTAGTCTTGATACATATCCCACATTTTCTTAAATATTTTTATTGTAGTTTAGAACTTGTATCTCCTTACTATACATGTTTTTCCTCCTTCAAAACTCATACAAAATCATTTACAAAGTTTTCTTTTTCAAAACAGACCTTGGTACTAGTTTTGGCCTAGGTCGGTCGATCGACCATTCCTATAACAGGCCAGATCAGTCAACTGTTCAGTCGACCGGACCTCTGGCATAGGGGTGTGCATGTTGGTGCACATTCACAGTCGACCGATCGGTCGACCGCTATCCCCTACGGTCGACTGACATGTCCACCAACTGTAATGACCTTGGTCTTAGTTAAAAACAGTCGACCGATTGGTCGACCAGAAGGCAATGGTCATATTTTTAAAAAAAGGCCGGTCGACCGAGCGATCGACCGACAGACTGCCAGAAAGGCAGTAACGGCCAGATTTCAAATTTTAATTTTTAATATGTTTTTTAAATGTGGTGTTTTGAATTCTGAGGGTCAAAATTTTCCCCTTTATGACCTGGTAAATAATTCTAAATATGTTTTTCTATAGCCTATATAAAAGGTCATTGGGATTGGATTTAAACACAAAAAATTTCTCTTGAAAATTAAGTTTGCTTTCAAAGTGAAAATTTAAAATTTATTCTTTTGTGCTTTAAATTCTAAAGTTTTAAATTGATTTTTCTGCTCTTATATTCTCTCTATTTTGATTTCTACTCTCATATACATCATTGTGCTTCAAATCTACTTTTTATTCTATAGAGATTTGTAAGAAAGTTGTACGAGTGTGTTTGTGATTTTCTGAGCACCAAGAACTTGTAATCTCAATTGGTGTTGTGCTGCCTCTTGTGTAGAGGATTGAGTTAGAAGTTGTGTACTCGAAGTGGTTGTAATTCCTTATTATAAGATCCTTTAAGAAAGATCCGTTAGTGGATAGTGAAATCCTTCACAGTAAAGAAGGCGGGGACGTAGAGCAGTGGCTCGAATCTCGAAACAAATATCTCTTGTTTGCGATTGTCTTATTGTCTCTTTGTTTTATTTACTGGCTTTCTTTTCATTCTTTTTTTATCGATCGTTACTCGTCTGAATAAGAAAGCATTAAGTACTTCAACTCTTATCTAGAGGAATCATGAGGAGAAGTTCAGAGCCCTTCACGAGAAATTTCACTTCATTTCTTTTTTTGAGTGATCAGTTTGCATCATTCATTATAAATTGTTAAGTATTTGCATTTGATTAGCAATATACCTGTTCATCCCTCCTCTAAGTGTATTTTCAATTGGTATCAAAGTCTTGGTCTCTAGAGTTTGGCTTAACTACCTTAGAGAGATCCTACTTGCTAATCACTTCATTTACAATTTCTTTCTCATCCACTATAGTAAAGATGGCCGAAGGTATTAAAACCCTTCCTAAGTTTGATAGTCTTAACTTTCCCATATGAAAGATTAAGATGATCATGTTTTTGCAATTCCTAGAAAGCCGGGTTGCAAAGGCGGTGACTAAACCCTTTAGTGTACCCGTTGGTGATGGGGACACTTGGTTCTTAATGCCACCAAGGAATTTGATGCCAATGCAAAGGTACACTATGCATTGCTTCAAGCCTTGAACGATGACGACATAGCTAGGGTCATTCATTGCAAAGCCGCCTATGAGATTTGGTCACACTTAGTGATCACACACGAGAGAACATCACAAGTCAAATGGGATAAAATTGATCTCTTGTGTTCCAATATGAGAATTTCACCATTTATGAAAATGATTCTATTGATGACATGGTTACCAACTTTACTAAAATCACTAATGGTCTTGCTTCTCTAGGTGACGCTATAAACAATGAGCAAAAGGTGAGGAAGGTCATTCGTGCTTTACCACCATCATGGGAGGTCAAGGCTACAACTTTAAAAGAGCTCAATGACAAGGAAGAAATGGAGCTCATAAGTCTTATCGACAACCTTAAAACTCATGAGATGGAGAGGAAGGCTAGAGAAAAAATGGTGCCCCAAAAGAAAAGATGATTGTTTTCAAGTCTACTCCCTCCGACGATGATGATGAAGAAGATGATGAAGATCTTTTCCTCCTAGTGAAAAATGTAAGGAGGATGTATAATAAGGCCAAGTTCAACTATAAAAGACGATGGCAAGAAAAAGAAAACAAGAAAATTATTTGCTTCAATTGCCGTAGTCAGGACACATTGTTGTTGATTGCCCCGAGAATAAAGGCAAGCCATCTACCTCAAAGAAGCCCTAAAAAAGAAAGCTCTCAAAGCAACATGAAATTTGGAGAGTGAATTCGATGAAGAGGTAGACACAGGCATGTATGTTTCATGGTGAATGATAACACACCTAAGGTAACATCTGAACCATCCTTAGATGATCGTGAATTAACTATAGATGAATTAGGTGAGGCATTTGAAGAACTTTTAAATAATTATGATTTTCTTAAAAAAAATACCTAAAAATGAAAAAAGAAAATAAAACTCTTCAAAATAAAATTATCACTCTTTCTAAAGAAAAAGATACTTTATCTTCCACACTCATATTTACACAAAATGATTTTTGCTGCATACAAAATTTCATGCAAAACAAAATTCTCATGATTGATGAAAATAAAATTTCTACTTAAAAACTAAAATTAACACTTGAGAAATATTTTTAAAAAATGTGAGTTTGATAAGGCAAGATTAGAGGCAATGTTTTCTAAAAAAAATATTTCAAAGAAACATGTTCATGCTACACATGCTCACACTTCTGAATCACAATATATTCATACACATAAGCATGCTCATTCCGCACATACTCATCATGCTTTTATATAGAGAGTTTATTCATGCACTTATTATAACCGAAAGGGTCACTTAGCTAAATTTTATTTTGATCGCATAAATACTTCTAATAATTATGTTTGGATTAAAGGAACTAACATTATAGGATCCAAGAAAATATGTGTTCTAAAATTAACGACACTTTCTTTTGGTATAGGTACACACCAAGGCTCCAAGATGTAGGGAGCGGTGGTATCTTCATAGCGGTTGCTCAAGGCACATGACTTGGAATATCAGCAATTTTGCAACCCTATTAAGGAACCATGAAGGTGGCACCGTCACCTTCAGAGATGACTTTAAAGGTAAGATTATCGATATAGGTAATATTAAAATTGGCTCATCTCAATTGATTGAACATGTTGTTTTAGTTGATGGTCTCAAGCATAACCACTTGAGTATTAGTTAACTTTGTGATAGAGATTTTAAAGTTATTTTTAATGATTTGACTTACAATGTTTTAGATAGTAAAACAAATACATGCATTCTTTCCAATTTTTGTGAAAATAATATATACATGATTGATATGTCTAATTTACATTGCAATGTTACTTGTTTAAATGCTTTCAATGAAGATTCTTGGTTATGACATAGAAGATTAGGCCATATCTCTTTTGACTATTTATTCAGAATTAACACTAAGAAAGTGGAAAAGGTATTCCTTGAAATTTAAAAAGGACTGTATTTGTGATGCGTGCCAACTTGAAAAACAAACCAAGTCATTTTTCAAAACAATCAAGGATATCATGACATCAAGGCCATTAGAGTTAATTCATATGAATTTGTTTGATCCAACTAAAATCAATAGTTTAAATGAAAACCATTTTGTTTTTGTTTTGTTGATGATTTTTCTCGTTTTACATGAGTTTATCACTTATTGAGAAAATGGAATTAGGCATGAACTATTTTGTCCTAAAACTCTACAACAAAATGGAATAGTTGAAAGGAAGAATCGTACTCTTCAAGAACTGGTTAGGACAATGATTAGTGAATACGGACTCTATCAATATTTATGGGCCAAGGCCATAAACACTTCATGTTACATCTCAAATATGTTTTATCTCTGTAAAAATTCTTTCAAAACTTCATTTGAAATTTACTTTTTGAAAAAGCCTAATATTTCTTACTTTAGAGTTTTTGGATGAAAATGTTTTGTTTTAAATACAAAAGATAACTTAGAAAAATTTGATGCAAAAGTTTTTGAAGCTATTTTTGTTAGTTATTCCAACACTATCAAGGCTTATAGAATATTCATTAAATCTACTATTACTATTGAAGAATTTATGCATGTTAAGTTTGAAGAATCTAATGCTTTTATTAAGAATGTTATAAAGCTTGATTTTTAGGTGAAGACATGGAGAAAATAACCTTGAAGGACCTTTCCAAGAAGATAAGTCAAAGCTTGATGAATAAGGTGAAGTTCAAGAGGTTGAAGTGGCACCAACACAACTACTTTGAAAATATTGGAGATATGTTACAAGTCATCCCAAGGAACACGTCATAGGTGATGTATCAAACGGGGTAACTACTCGCTCCAAACTCTATAATTTTTGTGACCATTTTGCTTTTGTTTCTCATATAGAACCAAAGAACATCCTCGAAGTTGAGGGTGACTCATATTGGTTGCTTGCTATGTAAGAAGAGCTCAATCAATTTGAGCGTAATCAAGTTTGGCACCTTATTCCTAGACCCCATGATAGACTAACCATTGATGGATTTTTAGGAACAAGTTGGATGAGTCGGATAATATTGTTAGAAATAAAGCTAGGTTAGTAGTCTAAGGTTACACCTAAAATGAAAATATCGATTTTGAGAAGACTTTTGCAGCCGTAGCATGGTTTGAAGCCATACAGATTACACTTGCTTTTGCTTCTTTTAAAGATTTCAAACCTTTTCAAATGGATGTCAACAGCGCATTTAAATGATTTTATTGAAGAGGAAGTGTATGTTGAGAAACCCCTCGGGTTTGTTGATCCTGTACATCTGGATTTTGTTTTCAAATTAGACAAAGTTTTATATGGTTTAAAACAAGCTCCAAGAGCTTGGTATGAAAGACATTCAATATTTTTTATTTCAAATGATTTTGTAAAAGGTCAAGTAGATACCACTTTGTTTACAAAGCATATAGATAGTGATATCCTAATTGTTCAAATTTATGTTGATGATATTATATTTGGATCTACTATTGAAAATTTTTATAAAGATTTTGAATCATACATGAATAATGAGTTTGAGATGTCTATGTGGGCAGGCTAAACTACTTCCTTGGACTCCAAATCAAATAAAGGAGTGATGAGATTTTTATAAATCAAGCCAAATACACAAGGGAACTCATCAAAAAATTTAGGCTTGAAGATGCAAAGTCAAGCAAGACTCTCATGGCTATCACAACAAAACTTGAAAAGGATGAATAAGGTATAAATGTTGACACTAAACTCTATAGGAGTATGATGATTGGTAGTTACTTTATTTGACGGTTAGTAGGTCAGATATTTTGTTTAGTGTGTGTTTATGTGCTAGATTTCAATCTTGTCCTAAAGAGTCCCATTTGATTATGGTAAAACGCATTATTAGATTCTTAAGAGCACTATTAGAATGGGCTTGTAGTATCTGAAGACCGGATAATTTTTCATAACGAGTTTTTCAGATGCTGACCATGCTAGTTGTAGAGTGGATAGGAAGAGCACAAGTGAAACTTGTCAACTTCTAGGAAATTGTCTTGTTTCATGTTCTTTCAAGAAACAAAGTTCTATAGCCCTCTTAACCGCTGAGGCGGAGTATGTTGCGACCGGGACTTGTTGTGCATAAGTCCTTTGGATGAAACATACTCTCCTTGAGTATGATTTGCATTATAATCATATTAAAATATTTGTGATAATACTGGTATTATTCATATGACTAAAAATGTAAATCAACATAGTAAGACAAAGTACATAGAAATTCGATATAACTTTCTTAGAGATCACTATGAGAAAGGAGATATTGAAATTGATTATGTTTCAACTAGCAAACATTTTTACTAAGCCACTTGATTTTAACAGATTTTCTTTCATTTGTGGTGAACTAAATGTTTGTATTATAGATTCATGAGTTTTTTATTATTTTGAAATTTGTGTTTGTTTTTAAAAAAATTTTACTTACCCTTTTTGATGCAAGAAAAAAAGGGAAGAAGTATTAAGTATTGTTTGGTATTTATTGAGTATTTATTGGTTTTTAGTCTTAGTTTGTTCATGCTCATATGCAATGCCATTGTATGCATATTATTACAAACTTTCATATATGCATTGATATGACATGTTTAAAATTGACTTAATCATTATAGTCATATTGATATCTTGTACTTGATATATAAGCATAACTTGAGGGGGGAGCTTTTTCAAAGCACTTTTCTTTTATTTTTTTAAATAGCTCATATGTTTTGTCATCATCAAAAGAGGGAGATTGTTGGCCTAAAGGTTACAATCACCTGTTTTGTGTTTTGATGATAACAAAATACATACAGTTATTTAATACTAATCAAGTTCAAGTGTTTTAAGTGTGTTTCAGGGTTCAAAAAATCTAATAGGTTTCTTCCTCTAAAGAAAGGTGTTGATGGCTCAAGAGTACTCAAGTACGAGATTGAAACTCAAGACACTCAACGTGGCTATTAGAGAAGTCTGCTTGAAGATTTTTGTAGTCACTTTGAACCTTAAAAGAACTTAATTTGTTAAAGTGTAGAATATAGATTTGATGCTCAAAGATATACACACACACAATGCACGTTTTCAAAAGTACAGTTTATTTTGTATCGGTGTTTTGACATGTTTAGTCTTGATACATGTTCCACATTTTCTTAAATATTTTTATTGTAGTTTAGAACTTGTATCTCCTTACTATACATGTTTTTTATCCTTCAAAACTCATACAAAATCATTTACAAAATTTTCTTTGTTTTCAAAATAGACCTTGGTACTAGTTTTAGCCTAAGTCGGTGGACTGGGCGGCCGACCATTCCTATAACAGGCCAGATTCGGTCGACCACTCGGTCGACCGAACCTCTGGTGTAGGGGTGTGCATGTTGGTACACATTTATGGTCGACTGACCGGTCGACCGCTATCCTCTGCAGTCGACCGACATGTTGACAGACTGTAATGACCTTAGTCTCGGTTAAAAACGACCGACCGACCGGTCGACCGAAAGGCAACGATCATATTTTTAAAAAAAGGTCGGTCGACCGGACGGTTGACCGATAGACTACCAGAAAGGCAATAACGGTCAGATTTTAAATTTTAATTTTTAACACATTTTTTAAAACATGGTGATTTGAATTCTGAGGGTCAAATTCTTTCCCTTATGACCTAGTAAACAATTCTAAATATGTTTTTCTATAGCCTATATTAAGGGTCATTGGGATTGGATTTAAACACAAACGAAATCTCTTAAAAATCAAGTTTGCTTTCAAAGTAAAAATTTTCAAAGTTTTTCTTTTATGCTTTAAATTCCAAAGTTTTAAATTGAGTTTTCTGCTCTTATATTCTCTCTATTTTGATTTCTACTCTCATATACATTCTTGAGCTTTAAATCTATTTTTTACTCTATAGGGATTTGTAAGAGAGTTGTAAGAGAGTGTTTGTGATCTCTTGATCACCAAGAGCATGTAATCTCAATTGATTTTGTGCTACCTCTTGTGTAAGGATTGAGCTGGGAGTTATGTACTCCAAGTGGTTGTAATTCCTTATTGTAAGGTCCCTTTGAGGAAGATCCGTTAGTGGATAGTGAAATCCCTCCTAGTGGTGAAGGCGGGGACATAGAGCAGTGATTCAAACCTCAAAATAAATCTCTCTTGTTTGTGATTGTCTTATTGTGTATTTGCTTCATTTACTTGCTTTCTTTTCATTCTTTTTTATCGATCGTTACTCATCTCAATAAGAAAGAAATTAAGTACCTCAACTCTTATCTAGAGGAATTAGGAGGAGAAGTTCAGATCCCTTCATGGGAAATTCGGCTTCATTTCTTGTTTTGAGTGATCGATTTGCATCATTCATTATAAATTGTTAAGTATTTGTATTTGATTAGCATTACACCTATTCGCTCTCTCTAGGTGTATTTTCAAACATCACCTTCTCCTTTTCTACCATTAACTTCTTTTCTTTTCTTTTAAGAAACAAAAAAGAAAACATTTTAACCGGATCTAGTCACTTAGAAAGACTTACCTAAAAGCTTCCATCGCATTCCCTCTTTGTAGATCACGACCCGTATAGTCACTTGCTATAGCGGTAGAATTGAGCAACCTAACACGTTCCTAAACTTTACATTTTCGGTGCAGGTTTTCGCCTCAATCAACAGTCTACAACATTCTTCACAAGAGAGTTAGACTCCTCAAACTTCACATGTATGAATTCTTCAATATTCAAAGTTGATCGATGGAAGACTCTATAAGCTTTACTAGTGTTAGAAAAACTAAATAGCTTCAAAAGGTTTAAGATCAAACTTTCCTTAATTATCCTTAGTATTTAAAATAAAATACTTACAACCGAAAACTTTTAAATATGAAACGTTTGGTTTTCATATGAAAAATCTCAAAAGGAGTTTGGTTTAAATTTTTTGATAAAATATTCTATTTATCATATAACATGATGTGTTTACGGTCTCGGCTCATAGATTTTGAGTGAGTCTATATTCATTGATTATAGTCCTAGCCGTCTCTTTAAGAGTTCTATTCTTCCTTTCGAAGACTCCATTTTGCTGTAGAGTTCTAAAACATAAAAGCTCATGTTTAATTCCATTTTCTTTATAGTAAATAATAAAAGAGTGATTGATAAACTCACCACCCCTATCACGTTGAATGCATAAAATAAAAAAAAAAATTTACAACTCTTTTTCAAAAACATTAAAAAAACGAGAAAGCTTCATCTTTGTGTTATAAAAAGAAAACCCAGATATATCTTGAAAAATCATCAAAAAGAACATATACAAAACAATTTTCACTTAAACTTTTGGTTTGGATCGGAACAAACAAATTCATATGTATTAATTCTAAAGGTTGAGATGTCATAATATCCCTAATAGATTTAAAAGAAGACTTGGTTTGTTTTTTAAATTAGCACGCAACACAAATATGATCTTTTCAAATCTTAATTCAGGAATAACTTTCACCGCTTTCTTAAAATCGATACGAGATAGGTGATAAGAAATATGACTTTATTTTTATGTCGTAACCATGAATCTTTATTTATGACAGTCAAATAAGTAACATTGCAATTCAAATTCAACATATCAATGATATAAATATTATTTTCATGAGAAAAAGCACACGAGAACCATTCTTTTTATCAATAACATTACAAGTAGAATCATCAAAAATCACTTTTAAACCTTTATCACATAATTGGCTAATACTTATAGATTATGCTCAAGTCCATAATCTAAAGCAACATTTTAACTAAAGAAAATGTACCAATTTTTATATTACATGTACCAATAATCTTTCCTTTGGAATCATTTCTGAAGGTAACAATGCCACTTTCACTGGACCTCGATAGGGTTGCAAAGTTATTGATATCTCATATCATATATTGTGAGCAACCACTATCAAGGTACTACTCCTTACGTCTTGGGAGCTTGGCGCGTACATGCATTATTTAAAACAAATATTGATTTTGGTACCAACAAAAACTAATCTATTCTTTATATAAATCCTAAAATTACAAACTCTTGAATCAAATCTTCTTCTTGAATAAATTTTCTTTTCCATCTTGACTTGATCCCAACTTGATTTCATCGAGCTAGACTCCTCTTTAAGTACTTAATGCGATCTTTAAGCTTGAGCTTTTTAATCATGACGTGCTTGCTTCATAACTTGACTTTGAATCCTTTATTGAAGCTAAATACCAACTAATATCTTGAATGAATATTTGAATCTAAATAATAAACTATAACTACATTAGTTAATCATTATCAAAACTAGAGTGATAGGCCTTTGGGCCAACAATGCATGTTTGCAAGGGAGTAAGTCTCACGTCTCTCCTCGTCATGAATTTATATCGCATATAAGTTTATTTTTTTTAATTTTTTCTTTACCCCTTTGTTGATGAAATGACAAAAAAAGAGATATATTTAAAGTTAATATATGCACATTTTATGTTTTATGCATATATATTTGATAAGTTTTTTTGTGATAAAACGGGGAGAGTTTGTATGCATGTTTGCATACTTGTTTTGATGTTTAGTTTAGTATAAAACTTTATTGAATATCTTATTATTTATTTATCTATACATGAGTTAAGGGAGTTTTTTTATAGAGCTCTTCTCTAATCTATGTATACATAACTCCATTGAGTTTTATTATCATCAAAAGTGGGGAGATTGTTGGCCCAAAAGGCTCATCACTCTAGTTTTGATGATGATTAACTCATATAGTTATAGTACTAATGATCTTGTGTTATTTAAGTTACAAGTTGAATCAAGATCATGATTTTTTTTGTTTAACTTCAACAAAAGACTCAATGTCAATTTTTGTAGCCAACTAGTGTTGATTTAAGAGCTCAAACATAAAGAACACATTTAGCACTGAAGAAGAAGTCAAGCTCAAAAGAATCGAGTTTGGATCAAGATAAGAAGAAGAAGCCTCTAATTTAAGGATGCTTACATTTTGTAAAGTTTAAATTAGACTTGATTGCTCAAGCTTACACACAAAAAAAAGTTTAATATTGGTTTTTTAATAATAAAAGTTTCAATTTTGAGTTTGTGATTTAAACAAAATAGTTTGAAACTTATTTTTGTGACTTACACAAGTTCAAAGAAAATTATTTTGATGAGTTATAAATTTGATTTTTATCAAAAGTTTATTTTATGAGAGAAAAATCACAAAAGTAAGTTTATAATGGTTTATATATGTATTAATGTTGTCCATACACACCAGAGATTTAATGAAGTTTGAGAAACTTGTTTTTGTATCTTATACAAGTTTTATTTTTGTTAAAAATATACATTACTATGTTTATACAAAAACTTATTTTAAAATTGTTTCAAATACTTAAGAATTTAACCCTTTTCTGTAGGCAACTAACTATACATGTCGACAACCCTAATGACAGAGTTGTCGACAGGGAACAGAGCTATCGACAACTCTGATGACTGAGCTGTCGATAGAATTTTTCAGAAAATTAGATTCTCTGTGGCTAGAGCTAGCTGTCGACAATCTTTTTCAGCTGTCAAAAGCTGATATATTAGTGTATCAGTTAGCTGTCGACAACACTATTCTGATGTCGACAACTCTCTTGGGCTATAGACACCAATACTGTATTGTTTAGCTAAAAACCACCATTTTGGATTCAAATACTTTTTCCTTATTCCCAAACGGTTGTATTTTACTTTTTGGGTTTAAACATATTTTTAATGACTGAGATTAGTCTCTTATTGTTCATCCTATTCTCTATAAGTAGGACCTATAAGAGAGTTTTCAACTAAGTTTTTCAAGCCTACATTTAAGTTTTAAGTTTTTGAAAAAGATATGAAAAATCAAAAAAACAAGATTTTGAGAGAAATTGTTTTTGTGCTACAAATTCTTACATTTTCAAAGAAATTTTCCCAATAGTTTCTCTAGGGCCTCCATTTTCAAATCTCTAAGTTTTCCTCACACAAACTTGAGCCAATCTCCTCTATAGAAGCGATGTTTATGAGAGTTCAATGTTTGTGGTCAAGAAGATTGATCACCAAATGTTCATCATTGTATTTGAAGTGATTGGAGTTTGTGACCTTAAAGTAAGCTTGTGGGCTTGTGATTGTAGGTGATGCGGCACCGAGTGAGAGACTTGCAGGTCCAAGAGTTCTTAAGGGAACTTTCATTGTTTAGTGATCTTGCGGGATCGTGCATCTTGAAAACTTGCATTGCGGTGAATGTAAGGACGTAGAGAAAGTGACTTGAAGTTCGAAATAATTCCTCCGTATTTGTAATTGCTCATCTCTCTCTTTGTCTCAACTCAAATCAATCAAACTCAATATAATTTATATCTTACTTGCTATTAATTGCTCATCTTCATATGATTGATATAGTTTCATATGCTTGCGCTTTTTTGAACCAAAAAAGCTATTAAGCACCTCAACTCTTGTTCAAGAGGAATCTTGAGGAGAAGTTTTAAAACCCTTACCTGGAATTCGGCTTCAGTTTTTGATCTATATATTTATATGTTATTTTTTTTTAGTCTAAGTTTTTAATTTCGCATTTGATTAGCACATCTCCTATTCACCTCCTCTAGATGATTTACAATGAGTATATGGGCTCGATCGCCCGAGAAATAACTGATCTAAATCACCTTAGAAAAGAAATAGGGTGAAATTGGCTGAGTAACAAAAAGTGCTTGAAATGTTCGAGCAATAAAAATAGCTCAAATTGCCCTATAAATAGAAAAGGTAACAAATTTGTCAAATGATTAATAGAGCTCTAATTGCCAAGCAATGACAAGGGTTTAAATCACCCGAACAGATAAATGGGCTCAAATTTTCTAAAAAAGGGCTTCAAAATGCCTGAGACATAAAAATGGCTCAAATTATCTTAGAAATAGAAAAAGTCTTGAATTTAACCTACGATTAAAAGGGTGCAAATTGCTTAGGTAATGACAAGGGATTAAATTCCCGAAATACAAAAAGGGTTCGAATTGCCTTAGAAATAGAAAAGGTCTTATATATGATCTATGATTAAAAAGGCTCAAATTGACCGAGGAATGAGCCGGGTTCAAGTTGTCCTATAAATAAAACAGTCTCAAATTGACTTTCAATTGCCAAGGAGTGTAGAAAGCATTCAAATAACCTAAATAATAAAAATAGCTCAAATTGCCTAAAATAATCATCTCAAATCAGTTATAACTCAAATGGGCATTAATTTCTCAATGAACAAAAAAAGTGTCTTAAGTTGGCCTATTGAACAGAGGCATAATTTGTTTGAAACATTTCACCCAAAAGGATCCTATTTAAGTCCTTACCGCTGTACTAAAACTCCAAAGATGTAGCAATATATTAATATTCTAACATAACTTTGAAGTTATCGTGAGGGTTGAGGGCAATATATTTATATTTTAACACGGCCTCGCAGGTCGATTGTCTTTTTTATAGGCTAAATATAGGCTTTTGCACAGCGGTATTCCTATTTGTAATTCCGTCTTTTAAATACGCGTCCAGTTAAAATTAAATTTGAGTTTGTCTAATATCATGTTAAACTCCCTGCCACTATATCAAAACTCTGCATGTCAAACATCTTTTTTATGGGCTAAAATCCCCAAAAGTATTGAAAGGGCCAAAACTGTGTCCGGTCCACAATTTCCAAGTTGATTGAAGAATTGTCAATTAGTGAAAATTATTAAAATCACTAAATTGGGCCAAATTTTCCAAATTGTCTAAACGATACAGAAGATTATTAGGAATCTCCTCAACTTGTCGGAGAATGACAAGATAGACCTTCAAGTCAATTGTAAGATAGATCTTCATGTCTATAAGCATGTAAAAATTACAAAGTGAACTAACAAATAAGTAAAAATGCTTAGAATTTCAAATTTTTCAAATCCATAACCTCAAAGAAATTTCAGATTTGACCCTTGAATCCTCCAAATGTAAAATTTTTGAAATAAAACATCTAGTGCTGTCAAAATTTAAAATAGGACTTCCTAGTCTTTAAATTGGTGAGATATAACAAAATTAAATCTTCAAGTTTATAAAGTGATATAGATTGCAAATTAGACTATACTGTCCCAACTAAGGTAAATGGTTTCATTGATTCACTGAAAACACTATTCTAATATGTTACAGCCATTGTTAGCAAAACAAGAATAAAATGTTTTTTTTTTTTTCCCAACGGAAAAATATTTTGATGCTTCTCCGTATAAAAGTTCATTTTCACAAAAAGTTTGGTGAAAACACACGTTTGTTTTTTCAGAGAATCTTTTCAAAGTAATGGAGGAGGTATTTTGTCCAAATTTAAAAGATGTAGGGTGCCGATTTGAAAATATGATGATTTCAGGGATTAGTAAGAAATTTAGAAAGATTCCGAGATCGATGTGATAATAACCCTATTTTTAAATTTAATTATGATTTTTTTTCCGCATGTTATAAATAGATGCCTGGATCTCACCCCAAAACTAGACTATAAAAATATAGGATCTCCACTTCAAAATAAGCCCAATAAAAAACATCACAAACTAAAAAAAGGCTGGGCCTCTCAATTTCCTATTTTTTTTCTTCACATTTTTTTCTTCATTTCTCACTTGCACTCTTTCCCCCCACTTACAACAAACCAAATAGGCCAAAATACAACTGGATACAAAGCCAGCTGCATCCAGACTCGCAAGGGGTCAGATCCTACACCCACAGAGGAAAGTTAATTAACTCAAACCAAGATTTAAATTCAAACAAAACAAAAAAAGATTAGTCCACGTGATTCAAACAAGACCCATAAAATTAATCTGAAATAATAAACAATTTCTAATTTTAAAACAAATAAAAATCTCAAAAACTAATCACTAACAAAACTTTGTTCTTAACGCTGGTCTATCAAGACTTGAGCGTTAAAACTCTCATGTGAGCCCAACGTGCCATGGGCATTCTGTCGCTCTCTGACCCGCTTCAAATAGAAACTTACAAAAATTTTGCAATTATTTAAGATTGTAACGACTGGGATCCACTCATCTAAATCTCAGTTACTGCACAAATCACAAGAAATTATTTATAATTAATTTCATTAGAGATCACAAAATGTGACAGTGAAATGAACAAACAACTAACATGCATGTTGGCTGTGTGTGATCTACAACAAAGATCAATCATAGCCGCAGGAAAATTGTACTAGTAAAAAAATTTATTTTTAGAAGGATGTTGACAAGTGTCCTAGCAATTAAGTCTCTTTTTTGAAGTTTTCTCAACAATCAACTGTCTATGTCACATCGGACCCTCTCGAGAGCATCCACAATTCTCAGAATTATTCCAATCCGAACTCAAAGTCAACTTCCAAAGCTCTGTCACCCATAGTCATTCCGGAGCAAACCTTCTGTCCTGAAGGCATCACCTTTCAGATTCACCTACAGTCCAACATCTCCAACTTCACTCGGAAGTTCCCAATAACAGCTACCAAGATCTTTGCCTGCAATCACACTGCATCTCCTCTCCCACGTTAAGAACGTGTAACGCTCATGCGTTCAAGACGGACAATTACGAATAATGACGTAATTATCTACATGCAATTTCAACCATCACATCAGCAATTGCGGTCCTTACAATAAATCCACACATGAAGATCGTTCAGTTACATGTATCTCGTCAGCACCATCCACCTGAGGAGGAGGAGTTCAGTGCAAATAGACTATCTTCTCCAGCGAGAAAGGGACCCTCTTTTTCCTTCCATCCAATCCTAACTCAAATAAATTTCAATACATACCTGTAATTCCTTTAATCCAGTGAATTATAGTGAATTTTTCTCCTCCTTCATGTTATTTTTCCAATTTGAGTTTCACAAAAATATCGTGTCTCTATCTATTTTCTGTGTTGTGTTTATTATTTTGTATTTACGCCTTAAACACATACTCTCGTTTGTGGTGTGGAACGACCGCCTGAACACTCGCAGCGAAAAATCTCCACCACACAAATCTTTTTGTTTGAGATGAGAAATCTTTGGGTCTCATGATTTTGACCGGAGATTATGAAGATTTTTGTAAGCTTTAGATTCCATAACTCCTGCTGAAAAATCTTATGAAAGATAGAAGCATGTGCGAGACCCGAAGATAATTACTATCCAATAAAAAACATTAATGGAGATAATTTCTAATAAATTGTCATAATTGTTGTCATAATTGTTGTAATTATTATTTAATTATGTGATTATGTTTAACTAGAAGTAGAAATCTTTTATGGATCGTTAGAGTAGATCTACAATTAGATTGTATCTTAAGGTTTTTTTTTCAAATCCTAAAAGGACTATTAAAAATAAGAGTTCACAGAACCAGAAGTTCGTGGCCTCTTTTTTCTTTTTTACTCTTAAATTCTCTTTATAACACGTTATCAGCATGAATACTCTAAGAAGAGATAGGATCATCGATAAGGAGAAAAGCCGCGTTGGTATAATCAATTTAAATTTTTGCATAAATTATATTTTCATATTTTCTGGGCATCTCCTAGTCCGATCGATTTGACTTTTTTACAGTATAGGCGTAAGTTCATATAAAATATCATATCCAAAATTCATACTAATCTAAAGAGCGAATCTTAAATATTCTAAAAATACTACCACTGTTTGTATTTTCATTCTACATTTAAATCGCAAATTTTTAATTCATAGTGTAGAAAGTTTGAAATTTTAGTCTTGTATAATTTGATTTATTAAGATTGAGAGCATGCTAAGAACCCTACAAATGTATGATTTTTTATGTTATTATATTATGTTCATGTGATTCATGTTTTAGTTTTTCTATTATGTTCTACATGAATTTTTATATTTAAAAAAATTGTATGTTATGAAAACTTGTGAAGTATGTTTAAGAACAATTATTTTGGTTAAATTGATGTGATAAATTAAATGAGATTGATGTTATTAATACTTCTTAATTGTAAATTTTGAAACTAAAATCATGTACAATCACAAGATATATGATGAGCACACATGTATGATTATTTTCATTCACCATATATATGTATAGTTATATTGTGTTTGAGAATGCATGTACAATGAACTGGAAGTTCATTTCATCTGGAAGTTCCGGGTAGCCAATATGAAACCCATAGTTTTCCTAAAACATATCAATTATGATATAACTAGAAGTTTACATGATTAATTCATTAACCATACCATGTCAGAGAACTTGAAGTTCTTATTTAGATGCTTATGGATGCTCTTTAACCCAAAGCACTAAAGAACACAACTTGTTCCATTCTTACAGAGAATGTCGAACTCAATAAGATGGGTTTCACTACTTTGGAGGTCTCTGGAAGAAACTACTTGAAATGGGCAACAATATGTGAAGTTCTACTTGATTGCCAAGAAGCCACGAGTTGCCATTGAGTCGAATAATGAGACAGAGAAATCTGATAAAGTCGCAGCTATGATCTTCATCGAAAGACACGCCTTACGCATCCAGACAGAATACCTTGCTGAAGAGGATCTCAGGGCTCTCTAGGTCGCTTTTGAGGAGCGTTTTGACCATCAGAAGATGATCTATTTGCCTAAGCATGGCATGATTGGAAAAAACTCTATTATCAGGACTTGAAGTCCGTGAATGATACAATTCTGAAGTTGGCAGGATCCTGTGGTGGGGGTTTTTCGTCACAGACAGATGAACGCTCCCAATTGATCCTGCAAAAAGTACAAAACCTTCAGATCAAGAGCACTGGTGTGATGCTTGCTGAAGACTTTTGGCCGTGAGAGTAAATATCTTTTTTGAAAGAGGAAAAGAGTACTGTAAAATGTGTTCTGATGGCGATCAGAAGCGAATCTCAATTTTGGTTGATAGGAGTGTGTATTTATACCCACCTGAACTGTTATCATGGGTGCGGATATTTTGAATCTTCATAACTGCATGATTTGCACGTTATGAATCTCTTGTAACCGTGTTGTTCGCTCTGCTTGATTGTTAGAATAGTCATGCTGAGATATCTGTGACTATTCATAACAGCCCACATTGATATAGTGTTGGCCCGGAGGCCTTCCTCTCTAGTTTTGATGATGATTAACTCATGTAGTTATGTTTACTAATAATCTTGTGATTTTAGTTTCAGATCATGTAATAAGATATTAGTTGGTGATTGCTTCAAAAAGAAGAGTTTGGAAGCCTTCACTTGGTGATTCCTGTGCCCGAGCATCAAGATCATACCTTTGCACTCGGTGGATCACGTTTGGGATCGAGTCGGCTTGAAGATTGAAGATCGTCAAGAAGACTTAGGTATCCTAATTTAGTTTAGTGTGTTTTAGATTCATTTGTAAAGATAAGAATAGTTGATATGCTCAAGTGCACAACACACACGTTTTATGTTTGGATATTGGTTTTTCGGTTTTTAGTTTAACCGATATTTGTTTTCATGAATAGTTGATCAAAACAAGTTTAATTGGTTTATGTATAGTAGATTCATTCTATACATGCATGCTTAACTTCCTATACAAACTTATTTTGACTTTCCTATTCATGTATTGAAAAATTCAAGTTTGATAAAATACAAGTTTTGGTTTTTGATAAAAACGATAAGACACAAAAATAGTTCAAATTGCTTGATATTTGAGTTAAAATTTTTATCACATGTTTATATATCAATGCAAAATGATAAAACTATTTTTGGGGATTTTTACAAGACTTAAAAGATTTATTAAAATATTTTAACCCCAGTTTCTGACCCAGAACTGGCTGACAGGCCAGGTCGGTCGACCGCACGGTCGACCGCACCAAGGGCCGGTCGACCTTGCGGTCGACCGACGTGCACAGAGCTGTGCACGTCTGGCAGCACTGTGGGCCGGCCGACCGAGCGGTCGACCGGACCAGAGAGCTCTGCTCTCTGTATCTGGGCGGTCGGCCGGTCGGCCGACCGGAGCAGAGAAGTCTGCTCTCTGTATCTGGGCGGTCGGCTGGACGGTCGACCGGATGCCCCAACGGTCACATTTCTGACCGTTGGCGGTCGACCGGGCCGGTCGACCGCAAGCCTGTCAGGCTGCCAGATCAGCCTAACGGCTAGTTTTCTGTTTGGGTTATAAATACCCCATCTCTTTGGGGATTTTGACAAGACTTTTGACAAGAAAAATTTCAGAGTTTCTCTAGTGTTTAAAACAAGTTTTCAAAAGTGTTTTTGGGCTTTTAACTTCCAAATTGGTTTTGTGTTTTAGGGTTTGGGAAAATCAAAGAAAATAGAAATTTGGGAGATTTGTTTTGTTCTTCAATTCTATCATTTACAAAGAGTTTTCCCAAGTGTTTTCTTTGAGTTCTTGTTTTTCAAACACCTAGTTTTTCACACTTGAGCTATCTTCTATCCTAATCTATTTAGGATCTTTGTTTTGTGGAAAAGAGAGTTTGTGGTTGAAAGAGACCACTTGTTGTAAACCCTTTTCATTATTGGGTTGCTCCCTCTTTGGTAGAGGTTGAGGTTTGTGTTTGCTCCCTCTATTGTGAGGTGGAGTTTGGTTGTTGGCTACGGGCCTTATCCCTCTTCGGTAGAGGTGGATTGTGGTTGTATTGCCTCGGTGGCATTGTAAGGTTGAGAGAGGAGTTCGGTACTCCTTTAGTGGATTAGAAATCCTTCTCGGTGAAGGCGGGGACGTAGAGCTAGGGGCTCGATCCTCGGAACATATCATTGTGCTTGCGTTTGATCCATTGCCTCTTAACCCTCTCTCTCTTTTAATTGTGCAAAGCATCATTCATAGCATCATATCTTATTGTTTGCATTTGTGCCTTGCATATATTCATATTGCCTATTCATCTTATATGCTTGGTTGTTTGTGTGTGCCTCACCTGTACTTAACCACAAGAGCTTCATATAGCACCTCAACCCATATCTAGGGGAATCAAGAGGAGTTAGTCCAGAGCCCTTAACGGGGAATTCGGTTACACTTGTGTATTGTACTAAGTGTGTTGCAAAATAGTTTTTAAGCTTCCGCATTTAGCGCATTTAGTTTATAGATTAGCATATCACCTATTCACCCCCCTCTAGGTGTTTTCATATAGGAGCGTTGTAACATTTCGAATATGAGAATGATCTGGCAGCATAGCTGGATCCGCAAATCGCGGAGACTATGCCATCCAACTGTAGGCAGCAGAGGAGCGACTGGTTGCGGAGGGTCTTCATGTCAGAGCTTTGAGTGACTTCGGAAATGATCCTCGTACTGATTACTAAAATCCCTGGGGAACTGCACAGTTCTGATTGGAGGATTTGAATAGATAGTGTCGCACCCAATCTGAGCGGGGAGCAGGGCCCATGGTTTTTGAACCCATGTTGGGCCTGCGCATATGCGTTGAAAATCAACCACTACACCACCCTTCTCTTTGCAATCGTAGTCAAGTTAAATATAGTTGGAGAATATGGGTATGAGGTTATTAGCAGAAGAGAATATGGAGGGGAATTAAGAGAGTGGGACACTATGAGGTTTCATTTCATCTCTTTTCTTTTTTCCTTTTTTTCTTTCATTTCTTTTTGGCTTGCCACTGAATTCCTCTCCAGTTTCACGTATTTGTTCTCTTTGTTTTATATAGCTGGAGGTAATGGGCATGTTAATGGATCGGGTTTGGGTGGTATGATAATTACTAAACCCGAACTTGGTACTATTATAAGTACCAGAATCAACCGGTTACCCGCGAGTCCAGACTCATTGTTCCCATACCTTGTCTCATTTAGTCACAAGTCCAGACCAATTACCCGACCCAATTATCTTCTTACTTGTCCATTCAACATTTTCTACAAACCATATTACTCCTATAATACTATTTCAAATGATTATATTTAGGCAAAATTCCAACTATCCAACATCAAACGTAAGTTCAAAAATTATCAGTCCAACAAATATCCCACAAAAAATATTTAATTTTAAGCATATTATTAATTAAACAGGTTCGGTCTTAATCTGGTATAGTACAAGTAGAACAAGATTCATTTATAGGGTAATCGGATCCGTGTCCTATTTGGGTCATCGTGTATATAAGCCTAACCAAACCTATCTAATTGAGTCTGGTTTGAGTCGGGTACGAGTCCAACTCTGACCCATGGCCATGCCTGGCTGGAGGCAAGAGACTGGGAGAGAAGGAGGGGATGGGGATTAATAGGAATAGTGTTGGCAGAGGGAGGAGATGAAGAAAGTTGTATGGGCTTGACAAATAAGAAGTGAGCCTGGTAAGGCGGAATGAATTTAAGAATGAGAGATGTAATTACATCCAAATAATTCAATTGGTCCATATTCATTTTTTGGCAGATGGCTCAGCCTCAGCTCACAAAAGATTAATTAGAATTTATTTTTTAAGTATAAGAAAAGTACATGTGTCATGCATGTGAAGTTTTTTTTAGCTTGAAAAATTCCTAATTTGATACGTAGATTTATTTTATATTTTTATTTAACCTATTTATTTAAAAAAAAATTATACTCATCTATGCAACATAAGATATAACTATTTTCCTAAACAAATAGAGGAAAACTAATTATATATGAAGAAAATAATATTTAATGAAAAATAATAAAAAGAAGAAGAAATCTTTAAAAAAAGAAAATAAAGAGTTTAAAAAATAGAATAAAATTAGAATAAAAAAACAAAAAAATAAAAGTAAAAAAGTAAAATAAAAAATCAAGAAAAAGAAATAAAAGGAAGTTGAATAATATCTGAAAAATAAAGTAAGAAAATATAAAAAAATAAATGAAAATAAGAAACTTTGGAATAAGAATGAAAAAAATGAAAACAAAAAGACTGAATTGAAAAAGAAAATGTAAAGAATTAGACCCAAAAAAAATTTAAAAATATGTAGAGTAATTGGAAAAAGTCAAGAAAAATATGGATATAAAAAAAAGTAAAATGTACTTAAAAAAAAATGCTAGAATGACACAAAAGATTGATCAAAGAATAAATGAAAAAAAATTCAAAAGGAAAAATACCTAGGAAAAGATAGAAATATAAAATAAACTAAAAAGAATAGGTGAAAGAAAGAAAAAAATGAAAAAAAAAAAAGTAAAAAGTAGAATAAAATCATAAAAAAGAAAAATGGAAGAAAAAGAAAAGAAAGAATTAGAGAAAGGAAAAGAAAAGTCTAGAAAATGTGAAAAGAAAGAATAAGAAAAGAAATAAGTAGTCAGAATATACAAAAAAAAAACAAGAAAAGAGAAGAAGTAAATACAAAATACAAAAATAAATTTTGTAAATTAAAGAAGAAGAAGTAGAAAAATAAATAAGAAATAAAGAGAAAAAATAAGGAACCAATTAAAAATTTTTAAAAAGAAAATTCAAATAAAAATTGGAACATATTCAATAACGTTAAATCTGAAGGAGCAAAAGGAACCTAAATAAATTAAAAAAAAGTAAAATAAGAGAAAGAATCCTGAAAAATTAAAACTAAAATTCAGAAAGAAAGGGAAAAAAAAAAAGAACCATAAAGCTAATAGAATCTGAAAATTAAAAAAGAAAACTTGGAAAAAAATGAAAGATTAGAATTGTGAAAAAATAGTGAAGAAAAAGAAGTAAAAGACTCATAAAAGATAGAAAGGAAAATTTATGGAAATAAAATAAACAGAAGAATATAAATCATTTAAAAAAATAAAATTTAATGAAAAATAAAGAAAACAGAAAAGCAAGATAGAATAAAAATAAAAAAATCTTAAAAAAGAAGAAAATTAAAACTAAAAAGAAGAAATAAAAAACCTAGAAAATGTGTGAAAGGATAAGCAAAATTGTAAAAAAATCTTTAAAGATAAAAATAAGTAATTAAAAATTAGAATAATATATCAAAAAGAAAGAAGAAAATTTAAAAAGAATGAAAAAAATTATAAAATAAAAAGAACAAATAAAAAAGAAAGAGAAATAGTTGAAAATAAGAAACTTAAAAATTTTCGACAAAAAAAAGGTAAGTATTAAAAATTTGTAGAATGGAATTGGAGAGAAAGTTAAGTAAAACTATGAAGAAAAATGATGAAGTAAAATGTAAAAAATAAAAAAAGAAATATATAAGAAAAGAAAATACTAATAAAAACTAAATGAAAGAAACTTCAAATGGAAATATTCTAGAAAAAGAAAAGAAAGAATATGATAAATACAAGAAAAAATTAGATGATAGGAAGATAAAAGTAAAAATGTAAAAAAATAGAAAAATCATAAAACAAGAAACAATTATAGAAAAGGAAACAAAAACTGGTTAAAAAAATTAGAAGGGGAAAAAAGAAAGAAAAAATTAGAGGGAAAAAGAGTCTAGCAAACGTGAAAAGAAAGAAAAAGAAATAAACAATTAGAATAAAAAATCAAAATAAAAGAATAAGAAAAAAAGTAGAAATAATAAAAAATAAGGAAATTAATTTGGAAAGTTAAGAAAGAAGAATTAGAAAAGAAAATTTGAAAATGGAGAAAAAAATAAGGAAGCAAATAAAAAAATTAAAAAAATTGAACAAAGGTATGAATCAAATAAAAAGTTGACATTCACAAACTATAAAGAATGAAAAAGAAATTGAAGAAAAAAAATTGTGTATTCTCATCAAAATCAAGCCAACTGCAACTAATAATTCGTTCAGATTTTACATTTTTCAGATCAGATGAATAAGTCTTAAAGTTGAACAATTCTTTTTTTTTTTTTTTCTTTTCTATTTGATACTAAGTTATTAGAGATCTCATATTCAACACTGAGTTATGACAGCCTTTGTCATGAAAAAAATATTGGAAAAACAAAAATTAATGAAAGATACCAAATCCAAAATTAATTTAAAAAAATTGTACATTCTTCAGAATCCAAATAATAATCGATTAAGTCTTAACTAATCTAACAGAAAAATAGTCTAATCAATGTGATATTTTAGTCCCACACAACATATGATCCACAAATAATACTCAAACACTATTAAATATAATTCATCGAAAAATATCATGCAAGAGACAGATACAAAAACGGCATAGGAATAACAAAGTAGGCAGGAGTTACACTGAAGTATATTAATCATTAGAAATGATTAACCATCAAATAATATTTAACTAAAAATAATATTAGCAAAAGATAAAATACTTCTCACCTGTGAGGATTGCGCTTCTTCTAGATTATCTTTTCCACTTTTGATGGCAGCAGACCGGAACTGGAGAAGATGACTCGATGACTCGATCGTCTGATGAGCTTGTAGGGTTTTTAGAGAGAAATTTATGTAATTTGAGAGTTCCGATTCGAATATAGGTGAAAGAGAGAATAGAGATTTTGTTTTATTTTTTTACCTTTTCTTTTTCTTTGTTTAATTTTTTACTATTTCCCTTTTCTAACTACATGCGCGGATGGGTGATGTATATGTTCTCCGATATGCGCAAGGGACGGCTAAATTGACTATCATTGACATATATAATAAGTCCAATATTAACTCAATATTTTGGATTGGCATGCAACGAGCAGAACTTGGTTGCTTTAAAAAATGTAGGGTTTTTAGCATATTTGTCCATAAGTGTTCGCTATATTATGTATTTATCCCATGTTATATATATTTTCATAATTGTCTTCATGTTTTAACTTCGTACATGACTCCTCGTTTACTTTTAAGAGGAAGTTTTATTTTAGATTTTTCTAATATAAATATTTGGATATTTGTCAATATCTCATACACATAATTGAATGGGAACACAGTGGGGATTGAATTCAGATTACACGATACATCTTGTATTTTTTTTTCTTTTCCCCTTTTTCTTTGTTGTTGTTGTTGTTGGAACAAGGAGCGGGTATAGCTTGGACTCGAAAGTTGTACCTCTCATGATCTTATCAAAACTAACCGAAAGATATTTTCTCTCGCGACTCATATCGAAACTTTGTATGTTGATCTGTTTGTCCATCTTCATCCGAGAGAAAGAGAGAGCTGTGTCGACCCCATACTTCTTCTCTCTCTTTCAGCTCCTCTTTCTATCTTCCTCCTCCTTCTTCCTCTTCCCCTGCTCTTTCTCTAACCGATAGGTCAATTTTCTGCCGACAATAATGATATACTAGTCAAAATCGATTGAAGAGAGCTCTGTTGTAACTCATATAAAAACTTTCTCCGTCACGTCCATCTTTTCTCACCCTCTTTCTTCTTCATCTTTCAATCCCCCTCCTCTTCTTGGCCGTTCCATGCCAGTGACAGTGACAGTACGCTAATTAGCAAGTTTGGCCACCCAAACTAGATACTCAGCAGTTCAATATCTTCCCGAGTCTTGCGTGATTAAGTTTATTGAATGAATCATCTCATGGATTTCCATTTGTTATTGTGCGATATCTTTCGGGCTTTCTTCTGAAAATTAGCCTTTTGATGCAGTTCCTTTTCCGACTCCAAGCTTCCGGTAGAGTTCAACAGTCAGGATTCATTGCAACGGCCAAAAGAATTCAAAAGCTGAAGCAATCAGGAGTTTTCCACTCATTTTCTACTAATTTAGAGATATTTTTGTTTCTTTTTGAAACTAGGGTTTCGGTCCATCCTTCTCTCTCTCCTGAATTTTTATTCTGATGACATTGATTGTAATCAAGCAGCAAAGAATCAGGGGAAAACAAAAAGGATTAGGGTTCAAGGCCTGTAATGATCAGGTATATATATTTGTTATTCTTTACACCCAAAAAACCCAAAATTTAGGGTTTAAAATGAAGGATTCAGCCTTATTGAAAAACATACATGACTTCCATCTAATGCTATAATCTGTTGAAGAGCCGACCGCAAACCAATAACACCCCGTGCTGATCAGTGAAACAATTGGCTGCCAAATTTATTTAGCTGATTACTTTAGAACCAATAGGAGCATTTTTTTGGATTCAATAAAAACTAAAAAGTTCTTCATGTGCAATCACAATCTTATGTGATCTTTTGTACGGCCACATGCGCACTATATCTACATAAATTCTATTTTGGATGTGACGCAGACATTTCGAATCTGGAAGGGAATCGATTCATTAGCTGCACTGTACACAAACCCATTCAAAGGCTCTTTTTAATAAATGAATGGCAGATATGATGACTAACCTTATTTAGTTACACATTGAGCAGGGAATCAATTCATGGCCTGTGGATAGGGGCTTGATCTCTGGTGGAATGATACATTTGAGAAAGTGTATTTTCTGTATAACTAGAGTTTGTATTCACTCACAATTTCAATTTCACACGCAGATTCGCATACTTTATGGTTATCGACTTTCTATATTCACTGATAATCATCTATTCTTTGCAGGATTATCTGTTCTACGGGCCATTCTACAGTTTCCCATATAACTAGATCCATGAAGAGTAAATAACACGAGCAGTAACTTCTTATGTGATTATTTTCAGATTCCCTTACTCATTAAGGACTTGCGTGCTCTGTGCATTTGATTGGCACTTGATAATATATATCTGAAAGAAGTCTTTCTATCGTCAGCTTTACTATGCTTATTGAGTTATCTCCTGATTATATTGATTAGCATCTATTTTTCAGTTGGTTCACCATTAATTTGGCAGGGTTTTCTTACTCGTCTAGGGAAGTAAAGAAGTTGAAGAACCTCCGTACACAACAATGGAAGTACCAACTACAGTTCACAATTTTTTGGTGTTTTCTTATTTAAACTAAACATGCTGAATTTGCTGGTCTGCATGTATTATTTATATTTTTTCATCTATTGTTATTCGGGAAAAGAGAAACAGAAAAGCTTTATGGGAATTCAATGTACAAACCAGGGAGAAACAAAGAGTGACAAACTCTTCAATGATTGCTGCTAGGAAAATAAGTAGCTAGTGTTGGAAATATTATACATCTATAATGCGGATTAAATTGAAACCATGGATCAAGAATCAATAAAACATCTCAAGAATAATAGATCAAAACCCTAATTATGCAATACTGTAAATCACCATACCTGAAGCCATTGGTGAAGATTGGATGAAGGTTGGAGAAGACCTTGATTCCTTACTCTTGAATCTGCAAACCCTAATTGCAATGGATCCTCTTTTCTCTGCTCCTTTTCCTTTTACAAAACTCTCTTTCTGTTCTGATGGAGAGACTCAATAATAAAATGAGCGTAAGTTTTGTTTCTTTGCAGGAGGAGAAAAGTGGGTCACACATTTGCAAATAAGTCCCCTTGAAATAAACCTTTCCATCATGGTACCCTTTATATTTCAAGTGACCAAATAACTATATAAATGTGACTTTAATATGGGCACCCTTAATATCAGTTAACTTAAATAGGAATCCAATGCAAATAATCAAGGTTAAGTAGGCCACCTTCATATGAGATTAACATTCTCCCACTTGGGCCACTAACCGATTAGGTTAAAAACTTTAGAAAACAAAATAAAAGTAAAGACTCATTTGAAAATCATTTTGACTCCATTGGATTCCATACTGAAAAACATTGACACGTGCACGAATTTTAAAAACAACAACTGATAAGCCCAAATATGAAAAAATGTAATACTGCAATTAGCTTGGACCATCAATGCGAGTCATAGCGGTTATATAATATCCACGTCATACTCCCTTCTATGTACCACAACATTGATAACCCTTACTAATTGAGTCCATAACCAAAATGACCCCTGTAATTGTCTTGTAAAGACATTTCCTGTTTAACAAACATCCAAACATAATATGTGCACACATAATTGGATAACAGGAAACACAGAAACAAACTTTTATTTGTACAATAATGTCAATTACATAAGTACCAAAATATACATTTACAGATTGCCCAAAAGACCCATTCTTACAACATGTTCCTTGAATGTCTTTGGAGGCAATCCTTTTGTCATTGGATCAGCAACCATTAAAGTGGTACTTAAACTTACAATTGACACCTTTTGTTTCTCAACTCTTTCTCTAACCACCAAGTACTTAAGTTCTATGTGTCTAGAACCATTAGAGTACTTACCATTCTTAGAGAAAAATACGGCTGCTGTATTGTCACAATATATCGTCAGCGGCTTGGCAATAGAGTCAACTACACCAAGTGCTGAGATGAAATTCCTTAACCATAATGCATGATTCGAGGCTTCAAAACATGCTATAAACTCAGCCTCCATCGTGGATGAAGCAATAATGGACTGCTTCACACTCTTCCACGAGATTGCCCCACCTGCTAGCAGGAAAATAAATCCTGAGGTAGACTTCCTGCTATCTGGGCAACCACCAAAATCTGAGTCTGAATAGCCGATCACCTCCAATTGATCAGATCTCCTATATGTGAGCATATGGTCCTTCGTCCCTTGAAGATACCGCATAACCTTCTTAGCTAACTTCCAGTGCTCCATTCCTGGATTGCTCTGGTATCTTCCCAACATCCCAACAGCAAAGCTGATATCTGGCCTGGTACAAGTGCTTGCATACATCAAGCTCCCAACAGCTGATGCATACGGAACTTTCTGCATTTGACCCTTTTCTAAGTCATTTCTGGGACACTGGCTACCACTTAATCTGTCACCCTTCTGAATGGGTGCAGGACTGACTGAACACATTTCCATATGAAATCTTTTCAAGACTCGATTGACATATCCTTTCTGAGACAATCCTAGCAATCCTCGTGATCTATCCCTGAAGATCTCTATGCCAATAACATAATTTGCCTCACCTATATCAACCATCTGAAAGTTCTTGGTTAGATAACTTTTAGTTTCATACAGCAAACCAAGATCACTACTGGCTAATAAGATGTCATCTACATACAGAACCAGAAAAATAAACTTGCTCCCACTGATCTTTAGATATATACACTGATCAACAGTGTTTTCTGTAAATCCAAAAGAGGTAATGGTATCATTAAACTTTATATACCATTGCCTGGAAGCTTGTTTAAGTCCATATATAGATTTCTTTAATTTACAAGCCAAGTGTTCTTGTTCTTTAATTGCGAGCCCTTCAGGTTGCTCCATGTAGATATCCTCATCCAAATCTCCATTTAGAAAAGCAGTTTTCACATCCATTTGATGTAATTCCAAATCATAATGAGCTACAAGTGCCATAATGATTCTAAGAGAATCCTTCTTTGATACTGGAGAGAAGGTCTCTGTATAGTCAATGCCTTCTTTCTGAGTAAAACCTTTGGCCACAAGTCTAGCCTTATATCGTTCGATATTGCCTTTAGAGTCGCGCTTGGTCTTAAAGACCCATTTACACCCGACTTTCTTACAGTTATAAGGCAATTCAACGAGATCCCAGACTTGGTTTTGGTCCATAGATTTTAACTCATCTTTCATAGCATCAACCCATTTACTAGAATCATTGCATTCTATGGCTTGTGAAAATGAAACTGGATCTTTATTTATCCCAATATCATAGTCAGATTCCTGTAGATATACCACATAATCATCTGAAATGGCAGATCTTCTTTCCCTTTGAGATCTTCTCAAAGCTGCCGGTTGTGGTGGTTCTACAATATTTTCAATGGGAATATCCTCATGGAGTGGTGAACCAACATTAACTTGTTGTTCTGGAATCTCAACTTGATGATCAAGCTGAGGTACAACAATCTCTCTTGAAGGAAAGGGTATTGGGATATTTACCCTTACCACTTCAAGATCTACCTTTCTTGGTTCAGCACTCCCACTAATTTCACCATTTTCCAGGAATCTGGCATTACCAGTTTCAACTATTCTTGTACTATGGTTAGGACAATAAAATTTGTATCCCTTAGACTTATCTGGATAACCAATGAAATACCCAGATATGGTTTTTTAAGTCTAGTTTCTTTTCTTGTGGATTATATATTCTAGCCTCTGCTGGACAACCCCAAACATGTAAGTGTCTTAAACTGGGTTTCCTACCAGTCCACAACTCAAAAGGAGTTGTTGGGACAGCCTTACTAGGAACCCTGTTTAAGATATACATAGCAGTCTTTAAGGCTTCATTCCACAATGAATTGGGTACATTTGAGAAGCTCAACATGCTCCTAACCATATCCATAAGTGTTCGGTTCCGCCTTTCAGCAACACCGTTCTGCTGAGGCGTACCTGGCATTGTGTATTGAGCACAAATGCCATGCTTTTCTAGAAATTTGGCAAATGGACCAGGATGTTGTCCTGACTCATCATATCTACCATAAAATTCACCACCTCTATCTGACCTTATGATTTTAACCTTTCTATCTAATTGTCTCTCGACTTCTGTAATGAACACCTCAAGGATGTCAACAGCCTGAGACTTTTCATTTATTAGATAAATATAACCATAACGTGATAGATCATCTATAAAGGTAATGAAATACCTCTCTCCAGTAAAACAAGGAATGGAGAGTGGTCCGCATATATCTGTATGAATTATTTCAAGGAGTTCTTTACTTCTTGTGGCACCTTTCTTAGTGTGTTTGGTTTGTTTTCCTTTAATACAATCCATACACACATCAAAATCAGTGAAGTCTAGGTTATCCAAAATCCCAGTCTTCACTAATCTTATTATTCTATCCCTGGAGATATGCCCCAGTCTCCTATGCCACAAGATTGAGGATTTTTCATTAATTAAGCCACGTTTTATACCAACATTCGAATGCAGAGATAATAAAGATTGTGCAAACTCATCATTCAATGAAATTTTATATAAACCATCACATAAAATTCCATGTCCAACCGGAATTGAATTATACACTAAAGAGAGTTTTCCACAACTAAACAAAACAGAATATCCAAAAACATCTAATTTGGATAATGACATTAAGTTTCTTGAAATCGAAGGTACATAAAAAGTATCCTCAAGATCCATCTGATGTCCCGTCTCCAAGAGTAGTTGATAAACACCAACATATTCGACCTCCACTTTGAGACGGTTCCCCATAAAGACGAATCTCTCACTTTCCTTCGGTTTCCTGGTTGTAAGGAATCCCTGCATTGAATTAGTTATATGAGTTGTGGCTCCAGAGTCTATCCACCAAGTATTAGAAGGAACTTCAGCAAGATTTGATTCATAACATACAAAGAAAGATTTGTACCTTTCTTTTCGAACCAAGCTTTCCTCTTGTTGCAGTCCTTCTTCACATGTCCTTTTCTGCCACAGAAGTAGCATTTGACAGTGAAAGCTTTTCTATGACCTTGGCTACTTTCCCCATGGTCATTTCCTTTATTTGATGGAAATCTCTTACCTCTTCCATATTTACTTTTCTTATGGATACCCCTTGAAGTTACTGCCAACACTGAGTGCTGTCCTTCTTGCCTCAGTCTCACCTCCTCTTGAACACACATACCAGTTAGCTCATTTAAGTTCCACTTATCCTTATGAGTATTGTAGTGGATCTTGAATGGCCCAAACTGTGAAGGAAGTGAGTTGAGGATAAATTGAACCAAGAAGGACTCATCAACCTTCATACCCAGTGATCCTAGCTTAGCAGCCTTATCAGACATGTTTAGAATGTGTTGCTGAACTCCTCTATTACCATCATATTTCATGGTGGTAAGTTCAGCCATTAAGGTACCAGCTAATGACTTATCTGCTGACTTAAATCGGTCTTTGACAGCAGTTAATAGTTCAGATGCTTTAGTTGTAGGAGGGAGTGAAGTCTTGATGTTATTAGCTATGGTCATCTTTATGAACATAAGACTGAGCCTATTAGACCTTTCCCAAGCTTTGGCATGGCTGACCTGTTCTGTTGTACTCTCAGCAGTTACTTCATCAGGTTTGTCAACTATTAAGGCCATGTCTAGGTCTAGGACACCCAGTGTAAACTGTACATGTTCAAACCATTCTGAGAAGTTTGTACCGTCCAAGGCTGGAATGCTAGTGGCATGAGTGTGGAGGGAAGTAGGGACGTTCACTGAAACATAATAGGACAAGCTCACATTAATGCCTCGAATCAATACAAGTTTTAAATTTAATTAAGATGAACTATTGATATCACTTTGATTTCTCCTTTGGGCGAAACCTAAGCATATCTAGTGTTCACTCTTTAGGTGAGAACTTTTATCACCTATGTAGGTCTAATATAATTTATGTCACTTAGTTAGTAAGTCATGTTACCTTTGGGTATCCAATTCCACACCACTAAGTTACATAAATTATACTACCCTATCCGGTTCATAATTATTTGAAAGAGACTTTCCTTTGGGCCAGTCCCAATCTCCTAATTAGAACCGCCATCGAGAATATTATTGTCTTTAATGTCACTTAGATTGACAAGTCTTTTATGTAGTTATATATTCATAAGATTTACTAACCTAGGTCACTTTGGCAACTACTAAATCAATAAGCCTTATGAATACAAAACTAACCAATAATATTCTCTAATCCTTTTATTTGTGTAATGCCATAATACTACAATACATTACTTGACCAAACATCAATCAATATTAACACAATAGCTTAAATGTGTTAACAAACATTAATGATTGAATTAAGCAACAATTAGTCGACTACATAGAATTATTAGTCGACTTGGGTCAAGTCAAGTCGACTACACGTTTAGGTCTAGTCGACTAGGGAAAACAAAGGTTAGTCGACTATACCAATATGATTAGTCGACTACATATTTTATCAGTCGACTACAAATATTATTAGTCGACTCCTGTTAGAAGCCAAACTCTCGGTTAAAATATTAGTCGACTTGGCAAAATGGTTAGTCGACTATACACTTTAATAGTCGACTAATCCCAAACACAAGTCGACTCCTGTTAGAAACAGAGAGTCGGGTAACTTTCTGGATGGACTATTAGTCGACTAATCCATAACTATAGTCGACTAATACTCCACGAAACAGTTACCGAAGAGCAATTCCAGATTATCACCCGATTCCAAAATTTTAGGGAAAAATCGGGGAAATTAGGGAAAATTAGGGTTTCTAAAATCCTAAATTTTGATCCCTATTAATTGCATAATTAGAGGAATATGAACATGATATTAGGGTTATTAAATCCTCTACAAATTGTACAATTAAAATGATCAAAAATTGAATCGTTAATCAAAAACCCTAACTTTTCATAATTCCTAAATCCAAGATGTATTGATTCTTTAATCATGGCTCTGATACCAAATGTTGGAAATATTATACATCTATAATGCGGATTAAATTGAAACCATGGATCAAGAATCAATAAAACATCTCAAGAATAATAGATCAAAACCCTAATTATGCAATACTGTAAATCACCATACCTGAAGCCATTGGTGAAGATTGGATGAAGGTTGGAGAAGACCTTGATTCCTTGCTCTTGAATCTGCAAACCCTAATTGCAATGGATCCTCTTTTCTCTGCTCCTTTTCCTTTCACAAAACTCTCTTTCTGTTCTGATGGAGAGACTCAATAATAAAATGAGCGTAAGTTTTGTTTCTTTGCAGGAGGAGAAAAGTGGGTCACACATTTGCAAATAAGTCCCCTTGAAATAAACCTTTCCATCATGGTACCCTTTATATTTCAAGTGACCAAATAACTATATAAATGTGACTTTAATATGGGCACCCTTAATATCAGTTAACTTAAATAGGAATCCAATGCAAATAATCAAGGTTAAGTGGGCCACCTTCATATGAGATTAACAGCTAGATCTACAGAATTTGTCGATAAAACATAGTTCTGGTAGTTGTAATCCTTAGAATTTGGTTAGTTTTCTTTTTGTCTAATTTGGTTTACTTTGAAACCAGAACCTCAGTCCATCTATTTCATTTCCTGGATTTTGGCTATTCAATATCACATCCTCGACAACCATCACACACCAGTAGTTTACAATTAAGCACCATAATTCAAGTTTTGGTCAAGAGGATGAGGATGCAAAGCCTCAAAATAATCAGGTATCAAGGATTTTAGTCCTCAAAAAAAAAATTGCTGGAGATGGAAGTACATCATTTCTTCTTTATACCCATGATTATGCGCCGTGATTATCTCTCTACTGGTGTCATAGAACTGGCAGCGTTCTGGAATCGAAGTCAGACAGTTTAATACGTAGGTATAAGTGCGGGGATACATGTTAGAGGTCTATGCATATGGTTCTCTCTCTCATTCCATAGTTTTTGAATCGTATCTTTCTTCTGTGCTATAACCAATAATTAATAAGAAAACAACTTAAAAAGTTAACCAGTCAGCCATAAACAGATATTATGCATACAAGAGCGAAAATAACACAGTGAGCAAATCTGAAACTTTGATTTTCTTGTAAAAACCTGACTTGCTTGTGTCGCAATGTAATAACTAGAAAAAAGATAAATAGGTCTCAACTTACACCTTATGTGTACTTCTACACACACACATGCACACCATGTGCGCATGTGCGCGCGTGCGCACCACACTCATGTGTGCGCACGCGCACTTCATTTATTTTAATATTTAAGATGGAGACTTATTCTTTACATTTTCTAAAATAACTCTAAGCAGGATACTGAGTTCTCCGAACACCACCATGCTGATGCTGGTGAGGCCCTCATCTTACATCAGGCCAGAACTCACGCATTGGTGACTAATTACGCTGGATTATATTTGGGAGTTGTGTGTCTTTTGATGCACGGAAGCTATATGTAGAAATTTCTCAATCTCCCTAGACTTTTTCTTGTAATCAGCTGAACTTACTAGACCCCGGGAATACTTAGTATGAACTTTCGTATATTGTTGGATTACTCTTGCCCCTAAATTTCTGTTGCCGCGGGGCAACAACCGATGGAGAATCCACCAATTAGAGATAGATGCAGCCAGAGATGTACCCACACGATCTCGAACAGAGAAACAATAGAGAAAAACAAGCCAACACAGTATTTCACGAGGTTCGACAATTTACCTATGTCCTCTAGGCAATGGAGAGAGATATTTTATTGATTCAACAATCAATACAAGCAAATAGTAGAGGGATACTTTAAGGGATACAATACATGAGGGCTCTAGCCCTTATTTACAGCCAGAAAGTCCCAGGGATTTAAAAAATCCTGATTGGATTCGATCCCAAAACAGAAAAGGAGTCCGAATCTAGAAAAGAGACATAATGCATCTGTCGGTTGTCCGGCCAGTCGACCGACCCTTGTCCTCAGTCGACTGGTCCGGTCGACCGGGACCAACTGAGAGCTGGCTAATGTCGGTCGGTCGACCGCTCGGTTGACCGTTCCTTTGCCACGGTCGGCCGGGCGGTCGACCGGGCCATATCTGTGCACGTCGTGTACACCGGTCGACCGGGCTCTGTCCATCGGTCGACCGGGCCTGCTTCAAGCGCCGTTCTTACTCCATTTGACTTCCGATATCTGCGCTATCTCCTCTATCTCCTTTATCTATCTCTCCCTACAATTCCTTGACTGCAATTTTATCTCTTGGATGCAACGGAAGAAGAAGGTGATTCTTGCTTGCTCTTTGTGCACACAAAGGCAAGAAAGCACACAAAGGAAAGTAAGTGGTGTGTGATTTTCCATTGTTCCTACATTGACTCGCGCCATTTGAATTCAAGCCCCTATGTTTCAAACAGATATACCAAGCACTATTCCTCTGCTTCTGACATCAACTTTCCCTCTTCCTTCAAAATGAAGTTGTTGCGATTTGATGCACCCAAAGACAAGTTGTTTTCTTATATGTAATCATTTATCAGTAATCTGATGTGAAGATGATGAATATGGTGTGCCAAGGACAGGTGGGTTTTGACTCTGCAAATAAGTGAACTTGGGTCTGAAATTAGAAATACTCTTTCAATCAGCTTCATGGTTTACTCGTTTCATCAATTTGAAAGTTTGTGAGGGTCAGTATTTTGCTCATTATTGCACCACATATTCATGATTACTGGTCAGTTTAAGGAGTGTACACTCCATACTGCCTTTGTTGTTCTGAGATTTATTTTGTTAGTTGGAGCCTTGTCAAGAGCAATTGTAGTTACCACGTTTTAAAATGTGATACTCCCTTTTTATTCTACGCATTGTATCTAATTCACAATTTTTTTTACTGTATTTCACTAATTATTTTTTGCCTGGATTTTTAGTTAATGTCCTGCTGATTCTATATTTTTAGGAGGAATTATCTGCAGGACTCTTTTTTTCACCCACAGAAATTTTCTTTATGGCTGTGCCAAAATAGTTTTCCTTTTTCAGTGGAATTATTACAGAAGGCCTAGGTGTTGGGCTTTATTGTTTGGACAGTTCTAAAATGTTGTTAATTAGATACTACTAAAGTTGTTTAGTTGTTATTATTTTTTCGACATATGTCCATACACTACTTTTTCCTTGTTATATGTTAGATATATTTATTTAGTTTTATGCATATGTTAAAGACCATAACAGAAAATTGTGTCAAAATATAGAATAACATGGAGCTATGATAAATTTAAATATCTTTCAATAATATAATAATTATGATACACTGAGCTACTCTATACAGAATGGAAGAGCATATTTTTTGTGTATATATACATGCATGTATATATGCACTTTCTCTTATTATTTATTTATTCTAGTGTCACGTTGTCATGTCTCTTTGTCTTTTTAAGGAATTGCCATGTCATGTGTCCATCTTTGTGTCGTATCTATGTTCATGTCCATGCATATTAAGGTCTCTAACATTGTTGTTTTGTTCAAAGCAGCAATTAAAGTTATTTTTATAGGTAATGTTCTCTACTTGGATGTTATTCAAATTTGTCTCTAATACTGATATACACTTATTTGAGTTTATTTAATAGTTGAATATTTTACGAACTATCTGATTAGAAAGTTCTTTCTATTTCATTAAATAATTGGACAATATATGTAACACCACGTTCCCGGAATGTGTACTCAGATACATGTTCTAATTTTTGATCGTATTCTTTCAATTTTTTCTCGTATTTATTTAATTTTATGATTATTTATATTATCATTTGGTATCGGATCCTGATTTTCAGACTTAGAGTCAACCCTAGTCTGAACCGAGGATCCGATCTCAACTGATTGATTTGACATTTCTAGTAGTCAGATTTGACTGATTCTAATTTCAAACGTTGTTTTCTACTATTTTAAAATTTTCATTATTTTCTACAATTTTTTTGAATTTAATTGCAAATACTTCAAAACCAGTAGCGACTAGTGCCGTCGATCGACTCTCAAATTTTAATTTACAAATAGAGTTGAATTTCTAGAAATCGCTTTTATATTATTTCTTAGAATCGTATTTTCTACCTAAACACTTTTTAGAGATTTTTTTAAATTTATCGGAATTCGGCCAGATTTGGTGTTGACTAGTATCGCTGGTAGATCTCAGGATTTTTATTTTGAAAACAAAATTGAATTTTTGAAAAATGATTTTACCATATACCTTAAAATAATATTTACTATTTTTTGTGAATGTTTGGAGACCTTTCCAAGTTACTTCAATTTTCCGGTATTTTCGGTTTTCTTCAGAATTTTCTCAGATTCTGGAGTTTTATCCAGATATTTTTCTTTTATATTTTCTATTTTTCAATTTTTTCCTTCACTCATTTGTTTTCTTTTTTTCTTTTCTTTTTTCCTTTCATTTCTTTCTTCAAAATTTCTCCACCACACAATATTTTCCAAAAATATCTCCTCGCCACTCATTCTCTCTCCTCTGCCAAACGCGACTCTCAGCCTCCCCCAGACGCGGACCTGAGCCTCGCGTCTGGGCTCTAATCAAGCCAATGCGGACCTCATTCTATTGAGATGCGAATCTCATTTTAAATCCCCTCAAAAATATCTACTCCCCTACTCCTCTCTTCTTTGCAAGTTGTCACCCTCACCCACGTGGGTCCCAGCCCGACGCAGGTCTAATTCATGAGACGCGGGTCTCATTTGCAAAACTCCCCAACACTCACACACACATATTCATCTCAAATTCTCTATCTTCCTCTTCCTCTTTCTTTCTTCTTCCTTTCTTTTCTTCTTCAACCAACGACTGCCAGCCACCCGCGTCCCCTAGCTCCGGCGAGCTTCACCCACACAGGCCACCATCTTCCCTTCCTTCTCTCTCCTTTTTCTACTAAACTCTAACATCACCACCAATCTCCTTCTCCTTCTTCTTCACCGAAACCCATCACTATTAACATCTTCTCTACCATCTCCACCACCATCAACACCACTACAACCACCACCACCTTCACCAAACTTTCTTCTCCGGCGAGCTCTTTCATCCTAGTCATTCTTCGGCTTCTGAAACACCATTTTGTCTACCCCCAAACCTCTTAAACCTATACTTGCACCACCCCATCTTCCCACTTCCCCTCCTCCTCTTTCCCACCTGGTCACGCCGCCCTCCGGCGTCCCCCTTGCTGCGCTGCTGCAGGCGTCCCCCAACCAGGCAGTCACCTCCCCTCCTCTTTCTTCTCTTTTCCTTTTCTTTCTTTTCCTTTCTTTCTTATTCTTTCCTTCTTTCTTTCCCTTATTTTTTCTCTCATACTTTCTCTTTGTCTGGTACAAAGAGGAATCTCTCTATCTCTCCTCTCCCTATCTCTCACTTTCTCTCCCCTTCTTTTCCAAAGCTCACAGCTAGCCCCGGGCTGCATGCACACCCAACACATACTCTCCCTCTCTTTTCTTTCTCTACTTCTGGTTCTCCCTATCTTTCACTCTCTCACTCCCGCTCTCTTTCTCTCTCTCATTCTATCTCTTTTTTTCTCTCTTTGCGGCTGGACGCGGAGTTCACGCTCGTGTTCAAAACTACTCGCGAGATGCGACCCTCTTGTCTGCGATATTCGCGTACGCGACCCCGTGTTCATGATCTCCACATGACGCGACCTTCACATTTGGGACCCCCGTGCTCTCTCTCTTGATTCCTTCTTCTCTCTCCTCCTCTATAAAAATATAATATTTTATAATATTTTGAATGCATGCGAGTGTTGCGTATTTGGAATTCTGGAGATCAGGTTTCACGGCATTTTCTGTGATTAGGCGAGTGTTCTCACTTTTCTGGATCCCGCTTCGATAGGTATTTTATTGTATTTTTGAAATGTTTTATTGTATTTTCGGACGTGTGATTTGTACCGGTGTGATGTGTATGTATCAGTGTGGGTATATATATGTATTCTGTGGACATGTATATATACCGATAGATCGTTTTTACACACACATATTTGCCTGTATGTTTGGTAATAACATCTCCTGTAGGTACTTACTTAGGCTCCGGGCTTAACCGCTCCGCGGTTCTGTACTATAACCTCCATGTTTAACCTATCTGAGGTTTTAAAGTCATCTAGACTTTCTATATACTACACCTGGTAAACGGACCTAACATCAGCACTTTATCGCTAACTCCGTTCGAGGGTTGTTACCTCGTGAGCATGGTTGTGCCGTGAGCGGTAGCATGGCGTTCATATGCATGCTTCGAAACGTGCGTTTAGCTGTGTTACGAGCGGTAACCAAGCCGAGCATAATAGCGTCTAGTGTTGTACATTAACTTCGCTCCAGCTTGTTTAGTTTCGCTTGGATGTTCGCTTGCTCGCTTACTTGCTTGCCTACTTGATAGTTTTATTAACTCTTTTATTAATGGTTGTGAAGAGTTTGAAATTTTTACTTATACTATTTTCTAAAGACTGAATGTTTTTCCGGTGTTCGTACCGATTTTCTGTATCGATTCCGTTTTTCTGTATCGTGTTATTCGACCATTGATATCAATCGTGTATTCGCTTGCCGTGCTTTTACTTGATATATTAAAATTTATCGTGTGATCACTTAGCATATCACCACTTAATTCCCGACACCTGACATCTTACATGACACACTTGACTTATAATTATCACTTACAGGAATGATGACCTGATATCCTGATATACAGTGATATATTCCAGTATAATATGTACTCATGATACTCTTGACATGCTCCTTCTCATTCCTATAATCTGATAATTATGCTTAATAAATTATAAAAAGGACAACTTACACAGGGTAAGGGAAAAACTGATGGACTTCACTTGTGGTTACGTTTACAATGGTATATGTTGGGAAATTATTATATCTCCTTCCCAGGGCATACAATAAGACCCTCCCCCTCATGTTATACCTAACGGCAAGCTTCTGATTCACCACCAGAACAATCAAGGGTCGTGGTCCCGGATATGCACGGGACCCGTAAACATAATTCATTGATTTCCTCATCAGTTTTCAATAAACAATCTCGACTTACTCTGATGTGGATGTATGTATGCTGGAACGCTAGTACACATACCTAGACATATGAGTCGGACGAGTAATAATAATAAAATGTTAAAATACAATTCATTGGTATTTTATCAGATTTTGTGTCGTTTTGCAACTCGGGTTGTATATATTCAGATAACGGTAACATGAGGTAAATGTATATATGTAAGGGTTCTTTATTTGGATTATTCCTTCGATGTACTAATCTCATGAAGCCGTAAATCGGACTTATACAGTTGATTTTTTCTGTATTTGCTTGTATTCGATATTATCAGTTTTATCGATTTTATAATGTTTCCTTAGTATAGGAGACAATTTGGGTTATATGAAATCAGGGTATAGTGATGTGAGATACAAGGTATATATATGATAGTTTTCTTGTTTGGATTATTTCTTCAACGTACTAATCTCACAGATCGATAATTTAGGCTTGTATAACTGGTTTTGTCACATTTACTTCACTTACTGTCTCCTTACCTACTCATGTATGTCTATGCTCACGGTACGGTTTTCAATATATGCTCTTCGATATGGATTTACCGATACACGTGTGCTTGTCCTTGCACGCCACTTGGCTCTCGCCTCACCACTCATTGAGGAGTTCTGATGCCCCAGGAACTGCATGTTCAGATTTTTGAGCTTGGACCGTGGCAGACTTCTCGTTGATCAGAGTTACGCAGTGGTAGCGTCGTGGACCAGCGGTTGACCAGTCCGGGGCCCTATCCTTCTAGGCTCCTTCGCTCGTCTCTCGAGTTTTACTTTTGTAACTTGTGAGCGTCTTTGTGCTGTTCATGCTTGTATATCTCTTTATATTCTCACATTTGTGCCTATCGGAAATGTAATATTCTTGTAATATCATATCACATCATGTGTTAACTTTGTAATTGTACTCTTATGTTGGAATGTATATGCACCATATACTTTCGTACTCTGATTCTTACATGTACTGATACTTAGCGTATATATGTGAGTGTATTTCCGACTTGTGTATTTATGTCGCAGTAATGTCTCGTACCCACGAGATCGGGGCGTTACAATATTCGAATCAAATTCAATAATTATTCATTTCCGATACAAACGTATAATTTGAATGTTTGATTAAAGAGTTCGATTTGAAAATTATCTATTGCGCTATTTTTTTTTTTAAAAATTTCCTCATGTTTTATGCACAATAAATTACCAATTATCATACAATCTATATATGTAATAACATAAAACTTCAGCTGGTCGAATGCATACATAGTAAACAAATAGTTGATGATCAAACAAATTGAATATGTGAACAGTTTGTTTATAAAGCTAACACTAACATGTTTGGTTTGCATTAAACGGCCATCCGAATCTAATTCGTATAAACATTAGAACTAATTACCAAATTATTTGACAATTACTGGGTCAAGTCAATCTCCACCCCTACAAGTAATATTTTTCTTGTGGAACCTTTACACCTTATGTGTGCATTGCAACATACGCACAAACACACGCGCACACCATGCGCACACACGTGGGCTCATGCGTGACCTTTAAAACTTTGAATTATGAGTAGAAGAAAACTGTATATATATTATTTTTTCTTTTTTTTCCTACTCAAATGCTTTCTGCTGAGTTTGTCATTCATGTCTATTAATAATTTTGACTATGAGCCTAGACTGTTAACTTTAGGAGAGGCTCCCTTGATGGGCATTTTTGTGGCAACTACTAAAAGAGCAGCATACTTCATGCCATGACGTTACGTAATATCTTCCACGTACAAGGTATCTCTACTCTCTACTGGCGTCCTATAAAAGCTCTCACTCTTCTTGTTTCATTTGACGAACAAGTACTCTCAGACAACACTAGGACCTTAGCTTCTCTCTCTCAATGGAGGTGGAGATGTTAGATGTCTCAAATTTCTCCGGGGATGAATCCATCGATGTGGCCATCAGTGTCGGGACTGATGATCAAGGTTCCAACCCCCACCGTCTGGTCGTTGTCCCAACGAATACAGGAGCAGGTGGGGTTGATAACATGAGGAGGGCGGCTGGGATTTTCAGTAGCATTGCCAAGGTGACAATATTCATCGCCATCGTGGGGACCTTGCACCCGCCCGAGGACCTCTCTTCACACAAGTTTCTCTCGGCGACCTACTACGGTGGCATGATCCTATTGTTCATGCTCGGGCTTCTGCTCTTCGCGCTGGCATATGCGCTCTCCATGGTCACCATCCAATGTGTCGCTCCTGTTCATTTCGCTGCAAGAAAATTGGTTGAGTCTTCGCTGTTGCTGCTTCTGCTGCTGGTCGCATCCCTTGGTGCCTACAGACTTTTTGTGACCGGTTCTCGTGTGCCCGTCAATTGAATTAGAATACAATATTGTTATATTTTGCAAATTACTTGCTTCTTCTTGCATATATCAATGTGTGTGTTAAAAGTGAATATCATGAACAATGACCTCATGTACTCGCTTCATTCGGGAAAAGTCGTTTGCCTTCTATTCATCCATCAATATCATTATTCTTCCATCATCTATCAACCTTCAATCACAAAATTTTAGCAAAGTTGAGGTTGGTGTCGGTGTGGGTATAGTAACTTGAATGTCACAATTTTATGCTTCCTTGTTACAACATCAAATGAGTACAGTGAGGCCTTATAACTAGTCGTTTTTGGGTTTGAGTTCTTAGGTACTAATGGGAATTTGAGAACAAAAGGATACGAAAAGTCCGTCATAATTACAAGTTTCTAGTTTCGCTCGGAAATGTTTGACATTAAACTTTAGGATATAAGAGACTCTTATCTTTTTTCTTGAAGGAATTTTGGATACAAGAGACCCAAATCATTTTTTCTTGAGAGGATAGGATATAAAAGACTTGAATTAGTGGCAAGCAAGCCTTGAGATGTTTTACAGGTATTCTCTTCTTCTTTTCAACTGGCGCCTACACTTGAAAGTTATCGTCAAGTGATTAGAAATAAAGTTATTGTCAAGTGATTAGAAATAAGAAAGTATTCAAATCTCTTGATTTTTTACTTTAAGAGACTTCAAATAATGTAAATCAACTTGAACGGAGTGGATCTTGCATTTGAATGTTGGGGTGAATTTGAGTGGGAAGTATTCGGGTTTGAATCCTTTTAAAAGTATCCTAATCTCTCTCTCTCTTATATATATATATAGGGTTACTGTACCTCAGCCGGCAGGCTGAGAGAGTTCTCTCAGCCGGCGGACGTGGCAACATCACCGCCCCATATCTGTCATAAATTTTGGCGGACAAAATCCTGAAAAATCCCGCCTAATTTACTGTCAGTCACGTCAACTTTGTATTTTCCGAAATACCCTCCCTCACAACTTTCTACCTTATGTAAAAAAGTTGGCTTTATAAAAAATTTACAGCTCTAAAATTTCAACCGGCGATTCTGATCCAATTACTTATTTTCTTTCACAAATTTGATCCGTTTTTAAAAAAATATATTTGCAACCGATGGCTCCTAAGAAATCATCCGTCGAAAATGGTACTACAAAAATGATATTTTCAAAAAATTTTAGCGTTTGTGTATTTTAATAGTTTTAAATTTTTTTTCAGATTTATTTCCGAGGTCGCAATTTTTTTATTTTTTTTAATCTTGGAACCATGGTCGCAATTGAGAAAGAGATTTTGAAACTTTAGATGACGAATAAATTTTAAATTTATAAATTTGTAACACGACGATAAAGGACCTATTTTTTTCAATTTTTTTTTATTTCCTTCTATTTTTACTATGTCGCAGTATTTTCGAAAAAGTGATGTGCATACACTGCATGCGACCTCGATCGCAGTTGAAAAAATAATAGTTTCAGATTATTGCGACTTTGGATTTTTTTTTTTGGACCTTTCCTTGTAGCGGAATGCGACGTTGGTCGCAGTATATGAAACTTACTTTTTTTTCTTACATACTAACGACATGGGGTCGCAATTGTTTAGATATGAGTTGTCGTCTCTTGCGACCAAGGTCGCAGTGTATTTAACGTCATTTGTTTTATCATACTTGGGTCGCAGCTGTTTTTGATTGCACAGTGTCTTTTGCGACCTTGGTCGCAGTGTCGAACCGGGTCGCAGTTGTTTCTGATTGCACTGTAGTCTTATGCGACCTTGGTCGCAGTGTCGTCCCTGGTACAATTTATGTTTGCAATGTATGACTGCGACCGTGGTCGCAGTTTATAAAAAAATATGCTTTTTAAAAACATTGGTCGCAGTGTATGATTGCACTGTAGTCTTATGCGACACTGGTCGCAGTGTCGTCCGGGTGCAAGTTGTTTGTGTTTGCATTGTATGACTGCGACCGAAGTCGCAGTTTATTAAAAACAATTATGCCTTTTACCCCCTTATAATTTTTAAGTGATCATTGGTCTGAACTGTTTAATTTTTCTTACTATGTAGGTAAACAACAGATAAAGGTTCGTCCTCTGAGATCAAGCTTGAAACCTATGTGCGAGTTCATGAAGAAATTTAAAAAGTACATTCAGGCAGATTTCGTAGAGGCGATGAAGAATGCCCCATTTGGCCCAATCTTCATGGCGTTCTACAATGAAGAATTTAGAGCTGAAAAAGGGTCTAAAATCAAACGTTGCTGTACTGTGTATTTAGACCAGTATGATAGGGATACAAGGACATTTAGAATTGGGGGCAAACAGATTGAGTTAAACAGTTGAGGATGTTGCCCTCACATTTGGTCTACCTATCATTGGGGCAGATTTTGTGATGAATAAAACATGTACGATGAAAGATAGAGGGGTGATAAAAACATTATTTTCTCAATATAAAGAAGATCACTAAAGTATCAATTGAAGATGCTTTGGATGATCTTCTGGTCAAGAAGAGGAGGAGGAGTGAAGTAGATGTGACAAAGGATGAACAGCTTGAGCAGCAAATGACTTTACATGAAATTATAAGAGACATGCAAAGACTTGCAGCTCAAGACTTTACCACATTAATCATCCTATACATGTCGGCCACTCTTTTCTTCTCTGGCAGTAAATGCACGGTGCCGTGGTATATTGTGGAACAGATTGCCAATATGCAGCTGATGAGGACAATATGCTGGGCAAAAGCTGTTTGGCAATTCCTGATTGAGTCAATGGACATCTTCAGGAAAACCACGTACGAGCTGCAAGGATGCTCCGTGCAAATAATTGTAAGTACAAATCGCAAATTTGGCCAACATTGTATGAAATTTACCCAAAAAAATGTGAATATCTGTGTAAACTAATTTAATTTTCCTTTTTTGTAGTATTGGCTATGTGAGAGGGCTCCTATTTTTGAGCCGAGGTCTGGTTTGGAGGACATAACCCCACGCGTTTTAAGATGGGACCTCCAAAATATTAGTAGATCTCTACTTGAAATTGATCTAAGTGAGATTGACAGCAATATTGTAAGTTAGACTTCTTTTTATATTCAGTACAAATAAAATGAGACCATAGTCGCAGTTCGTTTTGTGCCTGACAAACAATGTGCGACCATGGTCGCATTCTCCTGAAAATACCTTTTACATGGAATGCGACCATGGTCGCAGTGTTGAGCTGCATGGCTTGGCAGATAATTTGGGCATGACAAACATACTGCGACCATGGTCGCATTCTTTTCAAAAATACTTCATAAATAAACTGCGACCATGGTCGCAGTATCATTATTTCATTGTTTTATTTTTAACTTACCTTTTCTGTTTATTTTCAGATTTTGAATCGAATGGCCAACATCTCTTGCTGAAAAAAAATATGGTTGGCCTTCCTGTTGAAGGGAAGAGGAGGAGGAAGAAGAAGAAGCAGAAGATGAAGATGAAGAAGCAGAAGAAGAAGGAGATGAAGGAGGCCATACATATAATGAAGCTTACATCCCGGCGGAAAGGAGCAGAACCGGCTGAAACGAGTGAGCAAGAACCAGTTTTTGAAGGTTATTTGCCACCTCCACCGGATGTTCAAGCAGAAGAAATAAAATAATTGAGGTCTCAAAATCAGTACTTGAGAGAATATGTTTCTCAGCTTGAAAAAAAAATTGAAAATATGGAGACTGAGAACAGACTCAAGGCTGAATTAAAATTAAAAAGGAGAGAAAAAAGAGAGAAGAAAAAACAAAAAAGACAGCAGAAGAAATTAAAAGAAGAAGAGCTGCTGAGAGCAGCCGCTGCTGCGAAGAAGGAGAAGGAGAAGAAGAGGGAAGAAGAGAAGGAAAAGGAGAAGAGGAGGAGAGAAGTGGAGGAGAAGGAGAAGGAGAATAGAAGAAGGGAAGAGGAGGAGAATGAAAGGAGAATGAGTGAAGAAGAGGAGAAGGAGAAGAAGAGAAGGGAAAAGGAGGAGCAGGAAAAGAAGGAGAGGAGGAGGGAAGAGGAGGGGCAGGAGAGGAGGAGGAGGGAAGAGAAGAGAATGAGAAGAGGAGGAAGGTTTTGGAGGAGTTAAAGTTAAAGAAGAGAGAGAAAAAGAGGAAAGTGACGGAAGAGGAAATTAGAAGGAAGGGTGAAGAGGAAAAGGAGCACAAAAGAATGAAGGAACAGATGGAGAAGCAGGCTGAAGAGGAGAAGAAGAAAAAATTGAAAGAGGATAAAATCATGGGTTCTGAATCTATTTTAAATATTCATGGAGAAGATATGCCAAGTTTTTCTCTGAATATAACTCAAATGATTCAAGAAATCCAAAGAGATAGAGCTTCTGAAGAAGAAATTCAAGAACATACTCCGCCTCAGAAGCAATCCTCAAAAGAAGCTATTTGGAATACTCTAAAGGAACGATAGAAAGGGGAGTCAAAGAACGCAAGCGCGCTGAAAGAGATCGCGATGACTCCGACTTCGTTTATCCAAAACAGAAGAAGAAAAAAATGAACATCCTCTTCCACAGCCTGTGGCTGTGAGTTCTGCTGCTGGTTTCGGCGACAAAAAGATCTCCTCTACTGAGCCAAAATTGAGAGAATTGACCGAAACCAGAGCATACAGAATTCTGCAGCCCCATCAACAAGCTCTTATAAAAAATTTCTTCGACAAGTCCTTCTCTGAGTAAGTTTATTCATATCAAAAAAATCTGTTATACCTTTATATAAGAACAATTAAATTACTAACTTTGTTTTGAATATCTTGCAGTTCTACTGCGTATCAGGATACCGACAACGAAATCATTATTACAAGGAATGACATTGAGGACCTGATATTCAGTAGAGACTTAGATGCAAATATAATTCATTTCTACATGCAGCATCTAGAGAAGGGAAAAGGATTAAAAGCATATTCTTCCGCAGCGAAGCTTGGGTAAAAATCTACTTTCTCCTTTACGGTTTACTGTAATATAAAATGTGGAACAGATTACTTATATTCTCTATCTCTGTGTAGGCATGTACTGCGACTAAGGTCGCAGCTGCGACTAAGGTCGCAGTTTATAATTAAAATGTACTGCTACTAACTAATGTACTGCGACTAAAGTCGCAGTTTATAATTTAAATGTATTGCGACTTAACTCATGTTCTCTATCTGTGTAGGCATGTACTGCGACTTAGGTCGCAGTTTATAATAAAAATGTATTGTGACCAACTCATGTTCTCTCTGTGTAGGCATGTACTGCGACTAATGTCGTACTATCTCATGTAATGCGACTAAGGTCGCAGTTTATAATTAAGATGTATTGCGACTAACTCATGTACTGCGACTAAGGTCGCAGTTTAAAAATATGTTAACAAGAAACGCTGCGATCTTGATCGCAGTGTCTTGTCTTGACTTAATGCCTTCTTATTTTAATTAATTTTTTCTTATATTTTAAATTCATTTTGTAATTTATTTATTTTTTTCTTGTCCGCAGCACGGTGTTGTAAATAAAAGTGAAGATTTGGAAGATCATTTCATCAAGCAGAAAACTGTTGAAAAACTGGACAGCTGATGTGCAGTACATGTTCTTCCCGATAAATCACAAACATAGTGCCGCCGAACCCGGATTTCACTGGACCTTGTTGGTATTTGATGCCGATACACAAGAGTGGATTTTTTACAACTCTTTGATTCCAGCTGACAAAAAAAGTAGTATATTATAGCTTTACCAAAAAGATGCAAGAACAATGGTGAGTTGAAATTTAATATTTCGATTACTGAAAATTGGCATTTAATTTTATTAATACTAATTTTTGTTTCTATTGACATTGCAGAACAAAAGATTAATACAGATTTTCCAGATTGATTTCAATAAATTAATGAGAAAAATAAATATAAAATACACAAGATGCCCCCAACAAGCAAACAGGTATATAAATTTTGACACCTCCTTACCTTTCATATTTTCTACCTTTTTTCAGTAATAAAATCTAATTTCATTTAATGATTACTCTTGAAATTTTCAGTGTTGATTGCGCTGTATATGTATGCAAGTACATGGAAAGCATAGCGTCTGGTAGTCCATCAGCTGTTGATGACGTTACGGATGCTGATGTACAGAGACTAAGAAGTGAGTTTGCATACATGATACTTGCAGATAGAGAGAAGAGTTGGGATGAAGAAACAGAAATTATACGAAAGACAGTATTTAATGACTAACAGTTGACAATTTATTGATATAGCACAATTTTTTATTTTATAAATGTAAAAATAATTGCAATTGCAATTCATTGCATAATGTTTTTGTTGTATTGATTGAATTTATAAACATTTCTATACATTTATTTATTATAAGTTCCATTGATTATTTCCATTCTACATTTGTTACAACTTGGAATTTACTATTGCGTACTGATGTTAGAAACAAACATGCGTTCAGTAATTGTATTGCGACCAAAGTCGCAGTAATGACCTGTTTGAGATACAGCGTTTCCTTATACGGCAATACTTTAATCGAGATAGCGTTAATGGTCGCAGTTACTTAATCATTTATCAGTTCCCAATGCGACTATGGTCGCAATAATGAACTGTTTTGCATCTAAAGTAATTTAAAGTTATAGTGTATTATCTTTTAAACTATTTTGGATAACTGAATAGTCACCTAGGAAGTATACAATTTTTTGGGAAAAGGTAGAAAATAAATTTGGGAGATATTCACGTGGTCCAAGGGATTAGGTAGAAAATGTTGTACAATTGTTACAAATCTTCATTTTAACTATTTTACGCTAAACGAATATACTGCGACCAAGATCGCAGCTAATAATTAAATTATTTCACCGTAAAGTAAATTTAAAATGAAGGTTGCGACTTTGGTCGTAGTTGCTGGCAGCAGTCTTAATAAAACAACATAACTGCGACCTTGGTCGCAGTTGCTGGCAGGAGTCTTAATCAAAAACAACACTGCGACCATTGGTCGCCATGCATGTTAATATAAAGGAAACACCTACCTAACGTACTGCGACCTTAGTCGCAGTCCATGTAATGCGACCCTAGATTGCAATTGCTGGCCATCTTTATCAATAACAACACTGCGACCTTGGTCGCAATTAACCATGTACACTGCGACCAAAGTCTCTGACTAACGTAGCAGTTTAAATGTACGCTGCGACCAAAGTCTCTGACTACATTTTATACAAAAAAATTAAACTATAAAGTAGAATTTTGTAGCAGTAAAACTTTAAAGAAAAACTACATACAAAAATAATACAGTAGAAATCAAAGAATGATAATAAATCTGATTATAATGACACGCCAGTGGCAGACTGCGACTTAATCTCTATACACTGTGCGACCATGGTCGCACTTCATAAAATTTGAAGTCTTTGTTCCTTCAAGATGGAGGCAACCCAAACCTACTTCTTCTGCCAATAAAAAAATAAATAGTAAGAATTTTAAAGATTAATCGGTATAAAAAAAATGATTAACAGGTTTAATGTAATACCAGTAACGGACAACCAGTCCTGTAATGACCCAGCTCTTGGCAGGCAGTTACCACATCTTCGATGCTTAACTTCCTTCTGATATATAGAATCTTCAAAACCAGACTTAAGCCTGGATGCAGCTCTCGGCCTCCCCTTGGTTGGTACAGGACCAATTGGATCACGTATATTCAATTCTTCACCATCTCGCAATACGACAACGGATCCACTGGAACCAACCGCAGTTTTAGGCTGTGATGAATGATCATTTCCTGACATGGCTCTGTATTCTCTAGTGGTATCTTGGGCAAAACTTTTCAAAACTGCCTCCAACTTTGAAAGATTTTCATCAGAATCAGCGACCATCTCAAGAATTGCATTAAATTTTGAACGAATTGTCCACAATCTAGCCGTCCGTGGAGTGCCCTGACTGGGAAAAGGCTTCATGCTATTTTCAATTGCAATATTTTTGTAATGAGCATCCAACATCCATCTCTGAAGTATATATGATTCCGGTATATGTGTAACGTGATTGCGCCACAAAATACACAGAATATGTCTACATAGGATACCCTCTGTTTCAAATAACGAGCAACTACAAGAAACATGAAGTTCCTCACACTTATCATAACTGATCTTTTCCCAACTGTCTTTTGATTCTGAAAAATTACCAACCAAATATGTTGATCCAGGTTTGTCATGTTCCACCTCTTCTGAAAACAGTGTCATTACAACTGCCCATTCCTTTTGGAACAACTGAAAAATCTTCGGTGTATACAACTTCAAAACCTGTATCTCATATGAATTCAATGTACAATTGGGCACAGAATTCAAACCCCGAAAATCTTGAAGAGATTCAGATGTACGACGGGCAGCAACAGCTTTATCATATTGGTGAACAAATTCTACTAATTTCGTGTTTGCGTTAACAAAACCATCAAAAAGAAATTAATACTCTCGGACCTCTGACTGGTTGTCATTCCAGCACAGAAAACATCCTTGAGATATGCATTAACCTAATGTCCACGAAGCCTGTACATCTTCATCAACCAACTATCATCTTCTTCTTCTAACTGATATTTTTCATTCATCAGACGCCATCGTTCCTCACAAGTGCTTATATCACGGGAGGTGTACCAAACATGGAAATCGGAGACCATGTCTTCTCCATACTTGTTTGCCATTGAGATTTGTTGCTCGGCAATATGTTTCCGCACATGCCAGAAACAGTAACGGTGCCGAGAAGTTGGAAAAACTATCTTGATGGCGTCACCAATCTGCGCATCCTGATCAGTAATAATCAGCTTCGGTTCAACTCCATGCATGCACTTGAGCCATTTTTGGAATAACCAAACAAAAGTATCCCTCTGCTCATCAGCAAGCAATGCACAGCCGAACAAAATTGACTGCCGGTGATGATTTACTCCAGTGAATGGAGCAAATGGCAAGCTCAAGTGATTAGTCTTGTATGTTGTGTCAAAAACGATCACATCACAGAACCTCAGATACGAGGAAATAGCTCTTCCACCAGCCCAAAAAATGCTTCTAAGTGTGCCCGCGTTATCGACTTCACTTGAAAAGAAGAATTCTGGATCGGTCTCAGCTTTCTCTTGAAAATATTTGATAATAGTAATAAACTCATGACCGCAGTTATTTCTACGTTGACGAGTGAAATCAATAACTTGTTGAGGGCTCACTTCTTCACAGCCTTCTCCCTGGCTCATTGCATTAACAACGCGGGAGATATTTGAAGGCCGCATTCCAACATCAACCAGATTGCTCATAATGCTTCTGCTAATTTTTGAACGATGATTCTGGTGAGAGTAATGGTGATGTACCTTATCCGGGCTTGACAATTCATGTGAATGAGTATCAACAATTTTGTGATAACCTAATGTCTTTTGTCCAAAAAAAAACGAAGATGGATATGCATCTCAGCAGGACAAGCTACTCTAGTGTTAACTCGACGATGCACTGTAAGCCTCTCTTGTCTTTTGTCACACAACTTCTTCAGACCTTTCTTGTTGCAGCAAAATTTTCTGCAAATAATCTCATAAGGAGGCTTCTGTGACTTATCTGTACCTTTTCTTCTCACGCTAAAACATCTATTCCTTGCAAAACAATTGTAGAAATTGTATGCTTCCATATCCGACAGGAACTGTTTCCCTATAAACTTATCTGAGCTTCCAGACGTTTCTCCATGTGCATTCATATCCTACAAAAAGCAATTACACGAATTAAATGAATATAAATATTTTTTAGATATCACTGTATTATAAAATATAAGTTATATAAATGCGACCAAGGTCGCATAAGAGATGAAAACTATATTACTTCTTATCAAATACTGCGACCAAGGTCGCAGTTATCCGTATGAGAAGAAATCTATATTACTTCTTACTAAAGACTGCGACCTAAGTCGCAGTAAATAAAAATAAGATTTCACATACGACATGAAATCTATAATACTCCTTTATTGAAGACTGCGACCTAAGTCGCAGTTATCCGTATGTGAAGAAATCTATATTACTCCTTACTAAAGACTGCGACTTAAGTCGTAGTTATCCGTATGTGAAGAAATCTATATTACTCCTTACCAAAGACTGCGACTTAAGTCGCAGTTACCCGTATGTGAAGAAAGCTATATTACTCCTTACAAAAGACTGCGACCTAAGACGCATACCCAAAAAAAAAGATTTCACAGCCGGAGATTATTTTCAAATAAGATTGCGACTGAATATTAAAACGGTCGCATTTCTGAAACTTTAAATCATTTGTTATAGGTCGCAGTACCTCATAGACTTAAAGAGAAAAATTCAATATTTAAGAAATTGTTTTTTAAAAAAATGAAACAATTAAAACCTGTTGATCGGCATGCAAAGATGTCAACCCTTCAAGATTTTCAATATTCTGAGAGAAAGTAGAACCAGATGCAATATCTTCCATATTTAGATCGCCAGTAGACTGCTCAGACGTCGACATTAAATATTTTGGAGAAAAAATTGATCTGAAAAGATTTTATATTTTCAGAAAAAAGTTTATCGCAGGCTGAAAAGGAGAAACTAGATCTTAAAAAAGAGGTAAGGAAATAGGGGGAAAGTAATTTATATAGAATAACCTAAAACCTATAAAGAGCGACAAAAAAAAGGGGGAAAAATAATAATAAACAATAAGGAAGGTTACCGAAAGAGTTGCTTTTCATAAGGGGTATTTGGTAATTTAACTTCTTCCTAAAAGCGTGCCGCAAGTCAGTGAAGTGACAAATTGAGCCACGTCACCGCAGGCTGAGAGAGTACTCTCAGCCCGCAGGCTGATATACATTTTTCTCATATATATATATATATATATATATATATATATATATATATAATATATATATATATATATATCTACACGCACGGAGAGAAAAATGTATATCAGCCGACAGCTGAGAGAGTATCTTAGCCGGCGGTGACGTGACGTAATATGGACCACAGAACTGGGTTATCTTTATAGTTTTCCCGCTTTTAGAAATAAATAAATTAATAAAAGACCCTGCTGAGTAATCTTTATATACATGTATCAGATCTCACTCACCCTGTCATTTTTTATGTCTAGCCCCAATCATAGTTCATACCCGGTAATCCCATCTTGATGCGGGCCCGCCTGCTTTTCTCTCTAACCGAATATAAATCAAGCCTTTTCAAGTGTAACTTCATCAAATAACGAAACAAATTTTGAATACTTCTTTATTTTTTTTTTTTATACGCAGATATTATGATTTTCAAGAATGCAACTAAGCTCGCAGTGGTCAATAAAATAATTTCTCAATTGTTTTAAAAGCAACCTTAGTCGCAGTCTACAATTATATATAGGATTGTATCATATGAAACTCATAAACATGTCAATTTTTGTGCTTAATTGATATACAAATAAATTCTTTTTACAGAAATTTATGATATGATCTATAAGGATTTTACTGGCTACGACCATAATCGCAGTTTACTTATTCGCATGCTACATATAAACGATCAAAATTATTTTTACACGTGACATGTGAATAAGGACTGTGACTATGATCGCAGTGCTTAACGATAGCATGTTGTGGGTGAGTTTTTTTGCTAGGTTAAATGTAAAAATGGTGAATAAGGATTGTGACTATAGTCGCAGTTTACTTATGATTTTTTATATTTGTTCTTCATTGTTGTCTCTTTTTCACGTATGAGAAGAACTTTATATTTATATTACACATTGCGCCTATAGTCGCAATTTTTAATTATGATATACAGTAAAATATATTGATTGTGATCATGATCGCAGTATTATCTATTTATATAGTTAACTTTAGACTGTGACCATGGTCACAGTTTTTAATTTGATTGAATGTACATTGATCAAACTATTTTGTCGGACTGTGACCATGGTCGCAGTTTCATATATCAATATAGTTAATTATGGACTTCGACCATAATCGCAGTTTTTTTACTTGAGAGTAATTATTATCTGAGTACTGCGATGTATTTTAAAAATATGGAAGAATATTTTTCAGATAGAAGTAAATTTTATTTATAACATAATATGGTCAGAAAGAAATCTTACAAAAAAAAGAGCATTTAAAGCTCTTAAAAAAAGAGTATAAAATCCTAGTCCTCGTCGTCATCACCATCATAAGTAGATTTATCGCCTTCATTTCTCGGCTTCCTCTTCATTATTTATTTTCTCATCTTCTCCCTAGTCGATCGGCTCGCTGTCCTCTTCACTTTCTTCCTTTTTAGAGGGTACTTTGATTCATTGATAAACTCTTAGAATGGATTGGCTGTATCAAGCTCTTCTTCCAATTCGTATTGAGAAGAACCTTAAGAGGATATGCTCAAAGAAAGCGCGTCTTTAGCATCAAAGGACATGCTTTCATTAAATATATCTTTGTAAAGTGACAGAAGATTAAGTTCCTCCTCACTAGGCTCCATGAAAACTTCATCATCCTCATGAAGAGGAGAATCAGATAAAATATTATTTGATGTAGTGAAATAGTCAAAAGGAGTAAAGTTCAGACTGCTATCAGATTCACTAGAATCTCCTACAAAAATAGGACCGGTGAGAGAATGATTGAAGTTGAAATCTGAGTGTTCAGAGGAAAAAGATAGGAAAGACATGATTCAAGAATGAATTGTTTCAGAAAGATTAAAAATCAAATTGGAAAAGAAGAGCACAAATATTTTTTTAGATATGAGATCTTTAAAATATATTAGTTATAAGCACTATAAAAAGCTATAAAACGACGTGAATAATAATAACAAGTGTTATAGGTGACGTTTAAGTATTCGAAGAAGTAGCAAAAAGAAATTAAATATTAATTGAAGTAGTTATGGTGGGAGAATCCAAAGAGTTCTCTTTCTTCCAGGGTTTTTTATAGATATTTTTCCTATATATTTAGATTTTGTATGGTGCACATCTTTAACTCCGACAGTGCACCGTTCACTGCCTTTCCAAGCAAGGATAAAGGAGGAAGGTTGTGATAGACCTGTGACAGCCAACGTAAAATATTGTCACATATTATGAACATGATGCACATCTTTTCTTTATTGAGATTAATTTTAGTGCACCTCTTTTTCTGAGACTGTTGTTGTATCACGGTAGCTAAGATATTAATTACTTCAATTTAGCTTAGAGTAATTAATATAATATTTTATAAGATGTGATATACGTGGACTGCTCTCACAGTCACATGGTTAATCTACTTTATTAAGTCTGATTGTTGCTAGAACTGTGACTTTTGTTGCATTTTATAAACAATCAAAATTCTGTTACATATGGCATGTGAGTAAGAACTGCGACTATGGTTGTAACCCCCTGCTCCCCGGTGTACGTATCACAGTATCGGTACGCGATACGACGTACAAAATTAATTTGACCTCTGTAGTAGTCCGATTGAGCTGATTTCAATTTCTAAAATTATTTTCTAATATTGGAGATTTTTCAGGATTTTCTGAAATTTTTCTGAATCATTTTGGAAAATCTCCGTAGTCGGTGTCGACCGATACCGATAACCGGCCTTCCTATTTTTATTTCACCAACGGAGTAGAATTTTGAGAATCGGTCTTCACCATATGTCTTAGAATCGTATCATCTACGTCCGGGTATTTTTGGGGATTTTTCTGAATTTATCGAAAATCCGGCCAAACTGGTGTCGTCCGTATCGGCGAGACACTCCGGGATTTTTAATTTGCAAACCGGATTGAATTTCTTCAAACTGTTTTCATATTACGTCTCAGCGTAATTTTCTCTATTTTCTATACTTTTTGGGCACCTTTCGGGACTAGTCGAATTTTGGGTCCAATTAAATAATATTATTTTAATATTTTATATTCTTTTCTTTTCTTTTCTTTTCTTTCTCTCTTCCTCTTTCCAGAGAATTCCACCGCCACCGCCACACTGTAGCACAACCGACATTTCCCCCCCTCTTTTAAAATTTTCACCTCTCTCTCTCCTCTAATCTCTCTCTCACTCTCCCAAATCCTCTCTCTCTCATTAGAGAGATTAATCAAACGCTCTCTCTAAACAAAAACCTCTCCCCTCTCTCCAGCTCTCTCTCTCTCTCTCTGAACCACCAGCAGTGGGAGGCCGGCGGCACGCCGGAGGTCGGCAGGCCCGGCCAGGCGGCGCCGGAGGCCGGCCAGGCCAGGCCCGACGCCCGCGGCGGCCAGGCCGGCGAAGCTGGTGGGGCATCAGCCCCCCCACTCCTCTCTTCCCCTTACTCTCGCGTGGAGAGATCCGGCGCTGGAGCGGCGCCGGGGAGGTGCCGGCGCCGGCAGAGCAGCCGCGCCGGGCGGGCGACCGCGCCGCCCGGGCAGCCGGGCGGCGGCGCGCAAGAAGGCGCAGCAGCAGCCCATGGCTGCTGCTGCTGCGCCTCATTTGGAGGAGAAACCCAATTTGGGTTGTGGGTTTGGGTTGATCCAAAACCCGACCCGTTTAAGCCCAGATCCGACCCGTTAAAGGTATATTTTCATTTAAGCCCCTGTAAATTCCTAAATTACTTTTAGGCCCTGTAAAATTACCAATAGCCCCTAAAACTTTTTTAGATATTACATATTTAACCCTGTTTATTATGACTTAGTATTCGGGCGATATCGGGAGCATCCGGACTCCGATTCGGACGATTCTGGATCCGTTGCGATCGTGGGAACGAAAGCTACAGTCTTGTAGCAAGTTTGTGAGTGTTTTCCTTTTCTAAATTATAATTATTTATTCATGTGTTGATTGCTTTAGTTACGACATCGTAATTATGGGTTAAGCACTAGAATTGTTCCGTCCTAAAACATTGTAATAAGAATTGATATAAGATATTAATGTGAGGATAAATGATAGAAGAGCAAGTCGAGGATCGCTAAACACTGTCACTGTATGGATAACTAGTATGGATACACTCTACTGTTACATGGACACCAAGACACGCATACTTCATCTCTTACGGGATCTTGTCCCTACTCCTCTGTCACCTTTACCGACCCACTGATACACTAAGCACCGTAGCAAATGTAGATATCGGCTACACTGAATATCGGTATTTCACGTAGCGTTCACGTAGTTTCATGTACACGTCTCACCGTTACATAGATACTGAGATTCATGAGACTAGTACTGTATATCTGGGACCTCCCAATATACAGATATTCTAGGACACTGAATACTGTCATTTTATAGTGATGTCATCATTACATGGACACACTAATCACTGTCAGGACATGAACGTGCACTGAGATAGTATACGTATAGACCACTACACGGACTTTACATATCACTGTTATGCATGTATGATTTCTTTATTCTTGTCATATGGATCCCCATTTCAATTACATGTATTATTGTTCCCTGTTATCGGATACATGTTATATGCTTGTTTCCCGTTATTGATATTGTTAATCCCGTTACTGGATACATGTTCCCGTTACTGATATGGATGTTCCTGATACTGGACATGAGAGCCGTTGATATGCGATATGTGGGGATCCCACATCTATTGTTCCCATTTCCTGGTATATTGTTCATGTTATCTTGATCATGTTATATTGTTCCTGATTCCCGTGATATTGTTCTATGCTATCAACAGAGCTCAGGTCCAGTTATCATGTTACTCGTATCATGTACTGTATACTTGACATATCATATCATAAAGAGAACTTGGGTATGGGGGAGACTTGACGGTTGACTAGATCATATCGGGTGGATGTTTGGATCCATTGTTTGTTCCACTGCAGGGGACGGGGCAGTGCTGGCTACCGTCTGTTATAGCTCATGAGCTCATGATTATTGTTTTAGCTCATTGAGATTCCCGTTACATGTTACAGCTCAAGCGGGCTGGCCTTGGTCTCAGCAGCCAGGGGTCTGTTTAAGGCCGTTGTCCCGGGTATGCACGGGATACACCCACCCGATAAGAACTCCTCGACCATGAGTTTTCATCTAACATAATCAAACAGTATGCACAATAGTGACGTCGGGAACGCTTGTTATTTGGTTACTCTCTCGTTTGGATAATGGTACCCGTAGGCCATGTCCGGATGGGTTCGACTGGAGTGCGGGCTCCAGTATGAACCGCCAGTGGTATGGGACACTGGAAGAGAGTAATTAAAATACCAGGTGATACTGATCGCTACTATTATACAAATGACATGACTTTGACATGACCTGCCCGTTACATGTTTAGTTGTACTTGTTACTGTTCCTGATCATTTATCTGCTATCATGTGACATGTATACATTGCTATTGTTCCTGTTTCCTGTTACACTTTCTTTAGTGCCCTACTACTCATGTACATGTTACATTACCTGGTATATGTTACACTGTATGTAGTGGCATACTATGCATGTTCGGCATTGCATATATTTATTGTTGCAGACATATGCTCATCTGCATGTTCACCTATATCACGTCACCACTATCATCTATCATGTTCATGTCTAGTACGTCACCACTAGACAACATTAATTATTACATAAACTGGACACGACTAGAGATATGACCTGATAATAACCGGCTAGGTAGTGATGGTATTAAAAGTTGACCTGTTTATATCTTTGCACTGCTTCCATGTTTAACTCTTTCTACTGTTTATATATATCCTTATTATATGGTATCACTATTACAACAGCATGTATTATCTATTATTATTGTGCATTGCCTCTTTCAGTTTTACCACTCACTAGGTCGCTTTCTGACGACCCTGGGTTTGCATGCCCAGATTGGAGCTCCGAGTTACCATAGCTTCAGAGAGTGTCTTGGAGTCACATGGGAGATTCCGCATCAGGACTATTCATAGGTATTTAGTGCTTTATTTCTGTTATCTTATTTATCCTTGTTTTCATATCTATATGATCGCTGACCTCTTTCTGCAGGTATTCTTGTACTGCTTTCATGCTGGACCTCAGATCTATATGGAGGTATTGTACTGTACTGAGGCTTAACGTACGCGTGAGGATGTTTTCATCTCGCGTATGTACGTCGCCATAACGTCTCCGTATCCTTGAGATCGGGACGTTACATAGTGGTATCAGAGCCTAGGTTCACACCTGGTGTGGGTAATCACCTGGGTCAATATTCGGGCTCTTACCAACAGTACAATCAGGTTCAGATTAATTGATCTGTATCTGAATTTGGGGATTCCAGCAACGAGTACAAGAATACCATGACCTTGACCATTCATTCCTTGACTCGTTTGTATTCCTTCTTTCCTTCCAGTTGTCAACCAGAACATCCGATTTCTTTCTCGCTTTCCTTGCATCGTCTTGCTTCTCATCCGTTAGGATTAGTTCACTACCGTACTTCTCCATCTCGAGGTCCTTATAGATAGCAGAGTGCGCAACGGAAGTGTCGTGGACCCGTAACCTTTCAGCTTTGGGGTTGAAAATATTATTCTCACACCTGAATGGAAATTGCGAGGACGCAATTTTTGTAAGGTGGGGAGAAATGTAACCCCCTGCTCCCCGGTGTACGTATCACAGTATCGGTACGCGATACGACGTACAAAATTAATTTGACCTCTGTAGTAGTCCGATTGAGCTGATTTCAATTTCTAAAATTATTTTCTAATATTGGAGATTTTTCAGGATTTTCTGAAATTTTTCTGAATCATTTTGGAAAATCTCCGTAGTCGGTGTCGACCGATACCGATAACCGACCTTCCTATTTTTATTTCACTAACGGAGTAGAATTTTGAGAATCGGTCTTCACCATATGTCTTAGAATCGTATCATCTACGTCCGGGTATTTTTGGGGATTTTTCTGAATTTATCGAAAATCCGGCCAAACTGGTGTCGTCCGTATCGGCGAGACACTCCGAGATTTTTAATTTGCAAACCGGATTGAATTTCTTCAAACTGTTTTCATATTACGTCTCAGCGTAATTTTCTCTATTTTCTGTAATTTTTGGGCACCTTTCGGGACTAGTCGAATTTTGGGTCCAATTAAATAATATTATTTTAATATTTTATATTCTTTTCTTCTCTTTTCTTTTCTTTCTCTTCTTCCTCTTTCCAGAGAATTCCACCGCCACCGCCACACTGTAGCACAACCGACATTTCCCCCCCTCTTTTAAAATTTTCACCTCTCTCTCTCCTCTAATCTCTCTCTCACTCTCCCAAATCCTCTCTCTCTCTCATTAGAGAGATTAATCAAACGCTCTCTCTAAACAAAAATCTCTCCCCCTCTCTCCAGCTCTCTCTCTCTCTCTCTGAACCACCAGCAGTGGGAGGCCGGCGGCACGCCGGAGGTCGGCAGGCCGGCCAGGCCAGGCCGGCGACGCCCGCGGCCGGCCAGGCCGGCGAAGCTGGTGGGGGCATCAGCCCCCCCACTCCTCTCTTCCCCTTACTCTCGCGTGGAGAGATCCGGCGCTGGAGCGGCGCCGGGGAGGTGCCGGCGCCGGCAGAGCAGCCGCGCCGGGCGGGCGACCGCGCCGCCCGGGCAGCCGGGCGGCGGCGCGCAAGAAGGCGCAGCAGCAGCCCATGGCTGCTGCTGCTGCGCCTCATTTGGAGGAGAAACCCAATTTGGGTTGTGGGTTTGGGTTTGATCCAAAAACCGACCCGTTTAAGCCCAGATCCGACCCGTTAAAGGTATATTTTCATTTAAGCCCCTGTAAATTCCTAAATTACTTTTAGGCCCTGTAAAATTACCAATAGCCCCCTAAAACTTTTTTAGATATTACATATTTAACCCTGTTTATTATGACTTAGTATTCGGGCGATATCGGGAGCATCCGGACTCCGATTCGGACGATTCTGGATCCGTTGCGATCGTGGGAACGAAAGATACAGTCCTGTAGCAAGTTTGTGAGTGTTTTCCTTTTCTAAATTATAATTATTTATTCATGTGTTGATTGCTTTAGTTACGACATCGTAATTATGGGTTAAGCACTAGAATTGTTCCGTCCTAAAACATTGTAATAAGAATTGATATAAGATATTAATGTGAGGATAAATGATAGAAGAGCAAGTCGAGGATCGCTAAACACTGTCACTGTATGGATAACTAGTATGGATACACTCTACTGTTACATGGACACCAAGACACGCATACTTCATCTCTTACGGGATCTTGTCCCTACTCCTCTGTCACCTTTACCGACCCACTGATACACTAAGCACCGTAGCAAATGTAGATATCGGCTACACTGAATATCGGTATTTCACGTAGCGTTCACGTAGTTTCATGTACACGTCTCACCGTTACATAGATACTGAGATTCATGAGACTAGTACTGTATATCTGGGACCTCCCAATATACAGATATTCTAGGACACTGAATACTGTCATTTTATAGTGATGTCCTCATTACATGGACACACTAATCACTGTCAGGACATGAACGTGCACTGAGATAGTATACGTATAGACCACTACACGGACTTTACATATCACTGTTATGCATGTATGATTTCTTTATTCTTGTCATATGGATCCCCATTTCAATTACATGTATTATTGTTCCCTGTTATCGGATACATGTTATATGCTTGTTTCCCGTTATTGATATTGTTAATCCCGTTACTGGATACATGTTCCCGTTACTGATATGGATGTTCCCGATACTGGACATGAGAGCCGTTGATATGCGATATGTGGGGATCCCACATCTATTGTTCCCGTTTCCTGGTATATTGTTCATGTTATCTTGATCATGTTATATTGTTCCTGATTCCCGTGATATTGTTCTATGCTATCAACAGAGCTCAGGTCCAGTTATCATGTTACTCGTATCATGTACTGTATACTTGACATATCATATCATAAAGAGAATTTGGGTATGGGGGAGACTTGACGGTTGACTAGATCATATCGGGTGGATGTTTGGATCCATTGTTTGTTCCACTGCAGGGGACGGGGTAGTGCTGGCTACCGTCTGTTATAGCTCATGAGCTCATGATTATTGTTTTAGCTCATTGAGATTCCCGTTACATGTTACAGCTCAAGCGGGCTGGCCTTGGTCTCAGCAGCCAGGGGTCTGTTTAAGGCCGTTGTCCGGGTATGCACGGGATACACCCACCCGATAAGAACTCCTCGACCATGAGTTTCCATCTAACATAATCAAACAGTATGCACAATAGTGACGTCGGGAACGCTTGTTATTTGGTTACTCTCTCGTTTGGATAATGGTACCCGTAGGCCATGTCCGGATGGGTTCGACTGGAGTGCGGGCTCCAGTATGAACCGCCAGTGGTATGGGACACTGGAAGAGAGTAATTAAAATACCAGGTGATACTGATCGCTACTATTGTACAAATGACATGACTTTGACATGACCTGCCCGCTACATGTTTAGTTGTACTTGTTACTGTTCCTGATCATTTATCTGCTATCATGTGACATGTATACATTGCTATTGTTCCTGTTTCCTGTCACTTTCTTTAGTGCCCTACTACTCATGTACATGTTACATTACCTGGTATATGTTACACTGTATGTAGTGGCATACTATGCATGTTCGGCATTGCATATATTTTATTGTTGCAGACATATGCTCATCTGCATGTTCACCTATATCACGTCACCACTATCATCTATCATGTTCATGTCTAGTACGTCACCACTAGACAACATTAGTTATTACATAAACTGGACACGACTAGAGATATGACCTGATAATAACGGCTAGGTAGTGATGGTATTAAAAGTTGACCTGTTTATATCTTTGCACTGCTTCCATGTTTAACTCTTTCTACTGTTTATATATATCCTTATTATATGGTATCACTATTACAACAGCATGTATTATCTATTATTATTGTGCATTGCCTCTTTCAGTTTTACCACTCACTAGGTCGCTTTCTGACGACCCTGGGTTTGCATGCCCAGATTGGAGATCCGAGTTACCATAACTTCAGAGAGTGTCTTGGAGTCACATGGGAGATTCCGCATCAGGACTATTCATAGGTATTTTAGTGCTTTATTTCTGTTATCTTATTTATCCTTATTTTCATATCTATTATGATCGCTGACCTCTTTCTGCAGGTATTCTTGTACTGCTTTCATGCTGGACCTCAGATCTATATGGAGGTATTGTACTGTACTGAGGCTTAACGTACGCGTGAGGATGTTTTCACCTCGCGTATGTACGTCGCCATAACGTCTCCGTATCCTTGAGATCGGGACGTTACAATGGTCGCAGTGCTTTGTCTATTATTTCTATGCGAATAAGGAATGTGATTAGGGTCGCAGTCGTTATATAAGATTGAAAGTTGTGTTATATTAGGATGGCAACTATGATCGCACTGCTGAAAGGTCTGCGGTTAGGGTCGCACTCGTGATATAAAATTGAAATTTTTGTTATATTATAACTGCGATCATGGTCGCATTGCTAATATATTTTTGATTATATTTTTAAATGAATGTAAACTGCGACCTTGATCACATTTATAATATACATTAAGAACAAAACATTTCTTAGTATCAAGGCCAACCATAGTCACAATTCATTAAAATTACATGAAATATTATCCAACCAATCTGCAAATATTGTGGCAGTTACAAGAATATCGGATTTATAAAATATCTGCAAATAAATCATTAACCATTGTATTTCATTATTTTTTTTACACTGTACATTTGTAATACAAAAGAAATATATGCCTGCCCCACATCAAATTTCATTTTTCTATTCTTTTCAGTTTCTTTTATTAAACTTATATGAATTTAAAATAATGCGAAAATAAACAATAAAAAAACTATATGTTACAACCAATTTTTTAGGTTTCAAGTATGATTTTTACCTTTGTCGGCTGTTATTTTTTTTGCTCATCATCTTGATCCAATCTTTTTTCCTTTATATTTTGATGTAGATGAATTAGAAAATTTATAACTGCAGATAAATTCAACGAAAATTTCTCTATAAATTACAAATATTTTCGGTAAAAATTTGTTGTGGATGGGTTCTTGATAGGTTAAAAGTAAAAATGGGGGTATTTTTGTGAACTTGATTAACGGTTCTTTAGGTGGAATTTATGTGTTTTTTAGCGCCTACACTCTGCCATCGATATATGGCATAAATTGGGCCACGTCACCTGGGTGAGGAACTCTCTCAGCTGATGGTTGAGATACAAAAACCTCATATATATATACACACACACACAGAGAAATATGTATATCAGTCGACAGCTGAGAGTCCCTCTCAGCCTGCGGTGACGTGGCACATTATTAGCCACACTAGGAAGGACGACCGCCTATTGAAATAGTTGAAATTACTAAATGCTCCTACGGTAAAAGATAGTGGATCTGTATAGTTTATTATTTGTTTTATATTTCTGACATTAGTAAATATTGTCACAATTATCTTTTATAACTGCGACCAACTGAATATAATTCATGTCTCTTCAAGTGCAACTTCATCAAATCACGAAACAAATTTAAATGCTTCTTTATTAAATCTTTTTTCTAGGTTTTATATATTTTAGGAATGCGCCTAAGCTCGTAGTGGTCAATAAAATAATTTCTCAATAGTTTTAAAAAAATTTTACGCAGATATTATATATTTTAGGAATGCGCCTAAGATTGTAGTGGTCAATAAAATAATTTGTCAGTAATTTTAAAAGCACCCTTTGTCGCAGTCTACAATTATAAATTATTATTATTTTTTTACATATTGCATGCGAATAAGGACTGCGACTATGATCGCAGTGCTTAACGACAGCATGTCGTGGATGATTGTTTTGGTAGGTTAAATGTAATAACGGTGACTAAGAACTGATACTATAGTCACAGTTTACGTATTATTTTATATATTTGTTCTACAATGTGACTGTTGTCTCAGCCTCCTATAAACTATTATTTTTTTAACATATTACATGCGATTAAGGACTGCGACTATGATCGCAGTGTTTATGACATCATTTTGTGATGATTTTTTTTGCTAGGTTAAATGTAATAATGGTGATTAAAGACTGATACTATAGTCGCAGTTTACGTATGATTTTATATGTTTGTTCTTCAACGTGATTGTTGTCTCAGCCGCCTATAAACTATGAAATTTTTTTTTTACATATTGCATACGAGCAAGAACAGCGAATATGGTCGCAGTGCTGAAGGACAGCAGTCGCAGTTTTATAATTTGTGCTATATAGTGAAAATATACTAATTTTAGAGGATTGCGATTATGTTCGCAGTATCATCTGTTATATAGTTTAATTTTGGACTGTGACCATGGTCGTTATTATTAACTTTATTGAGTGCAAAGCGATTAAATTATTTATGACTGGACAGCGACCGTGGTCGCAGTTTCATATGTAATTATTATCTGAGTACTGCGACCATTATCACAGATAAGATGCAGAAATAATAACTATACGTCATACTTTATATGTATTTTAAAAAGATGAAAGATTATTTTACAAATAGAAGTAAATTTTATTTATAACATAATATGGTCAAAAAGAGACCTTATAAAAAAGTGCATTAAAAGCTCTTAAAAGAAGACAAAATAACGTTGAATATCAGAAGATCAAGAAATCCTAATCCTCGTCGTCATCACCATCATAAGCAGATTCATCGTCTACATTCTTCTCGTCTTCCTGTTCATCACTTATTTCCTCATCTTCTCCCTCGTCGTCCGGCTCGCAGTATTCCTCAGTTTCTTCCTCTTTTTGAGAGTGCTTTGGTCATCGATAAACTTTCAGAATGGATCGTCTCTATCAAACTCTTCTTTCGATCCATGTCGAGAAGAACCTATAAAAGCTATGCTCAAAGAAAAGCGAGCCTCCAGCATCAGAGGACATGTTTTCATCAAACATATCTCTGTAAAGTGGCAGAGGATAAGTTCATGATCCTCATAAAGAGGAGGATCAGATAAAATATTATTTGATGTAGTGAGATAGTCAAAAGGAGTGAAGTTTAGACTGCTATCAGATTTACTAGAATACTCTGAAGAAAGAGGACCGGTGAGAGAATGATTGAAGTTGAAATCTGAGTGTTCAGAGGAAGAAGATACAGGGAAGGCATTGTTTTCTGGAAGTTTTGAAATCAAATTGCAAACGAAGAGAACAAATATCGTTTTTAGATATGAGATAATATATTAGTTACAAGCACTATAAAAAGGTCACTAATGTGAAATAATATGAATAGTAATAATAATTGTTATAGGTGACGGTTGAGTATTCGAAGAAGTGGTAAAAAGAATTAAATATTTAATTGAAGTAGTTATGGCAGGAGAATCCAAAGAGTTCCTTTTTTCCAGAGGTTTATTATGTGAACTACAAATTAACTTTTTATAGAATATTTTTTCTATATATTTAGATTACGTATGGTGCACATCTTTTCTTTATCGAGATTAATATTAGTGCATCTCTTTTTTCAAGACTGTTGCTGTATCAAGGTAGATAGAATATTAATTACTTCAATTAATTCAGAGTAATTAATATAGTATTTTATAAGATGTGATATACGATGACTGATCTCACGGTCGCAGGGCTAATCTATTTTGAAAAACGATCAAAATTCTGTTACATAAGGCATGCGAAAAAATACAGCGACTGTGGTCGCAGTGCTAAACGATAGCATGTTTTGTCTGTTATTTCTATGCGAATAAGAAATGCGACTAGGGTCGTAGTCGTGATATAAAATTGAAAGTTATATATATTAAGTCTGCGACCATGATCGCAGTGATCAAAAATTTTGTACTATGACTGTGACTATGATCGCAGATTTTGAAAACGATCAAAATTCTATTACATAAGGCATGCGAAAAAAGATAGTGACTGTGATCGCAATGCTGAACGATAGCACGTTTCGTCTGTTATTTCTATGCGAATAAGGAATACGACTAAGGTCGCAGTCGTGATATAAAATTGAAAGTTATATATTTTTTATTATAGTTTTGAATGTATGTGTACCGCGGTCGCAGTCGTGATATAAAATTGAAAGTTATATATATTTTTTGATTATAGTTTTGAATATATATGTACTGCGATCTGGATCAAATTTATAATATACATTAAGAATAAAACAATTTTTTAGTACCTTGACAGACCATAGTCGCAGTTAATTTTAAATTGGATGGAATATTATCCAACCAATCTGCAAATATTGTGACAGTTACGGGAATATCTGATTTATAAAATATCAGCAAAATAATTAATCATTGTATTTCATTATTTTTTTACAATGTACATTTGTAATAAAAAACAATATACGGCTGCCCCACATTAAATTTCATTTTTTTATTCATTTCAGTTTCTTTTATTAAACCTATATGAATTGAAAATAATATGAAATAAAATAATAAAAAATTATATAAAAAACAACAGTTTTTTATGTTTCACGCATGTTTTTTACTTTTCACTGCTGCTGTTTATTTCTCATTATCTTGATTCCATTATAATTTCGATGTAGTAGAATTAGAATATTTATAACTGTAAATATATTCAACAGAAAATTCTCTATAAATTATAAATATATTAGGGAAAATTTTATTGTGGATGAGTTTTTACTAGTTTAGAAGTAAAAAGGGGGATTTTTTTGATTTTTTTTGGCGCCCACATTCTGCGACCGATATGTGGCATATATTCGGCCACGTCACCGCCGGTTGAGAAACTCTCTCAGCTGTCGGCTGAGGTACAGTAACCCCATGGGCCATATATATATATATATATATATATATATATATATATATATATATATATATATATATATATATATATATATATATATATATATATATAGAGAGAGAGAGAGAGAGAGAGAGAGAGAGAGAGATGTACCTCAGCCGCCAGCTGAGAGAGACTCTCTCAGTTGTCACTTGAAAATTGTCGCAAATTTACTGCAATATGGTCCTAGTCTACTGTAACATGATCGCAGTCCTTAAAATCATATATTTTCAGTGTAATTAGGACTGCGATCATGGTAGCAGTCCTCATAAAAACATTGCGACTTAATCACAGTCCTTATATAACACTGCGATCATGGTACCAGTATCCAAAATTGTGATTAAAATTCAGCCACATTGCGCCAACTGAGAGAGTCTCTCTCAGCTGGCAGCTGAGGTACAAATCCCTTATATATATATATATATATATATATATATATATATATATAATATATATATATATATATATATATATATATATATATATATAGGGCTTACTGTACCTCAGCCTGCGGGCTGAAAGAGTTTCTCAGCCTGCGGGACGTGGCTGAATATATGCCACACATCGGTCGCAGAGTGTGGGCGCCAAAAAAAAAAAAACCCGCCTAAACAATCGTGAAACAAATTGACAAAAATACCCCTTTTATATGACGACAGCGACTTCTAGCATTGAAAAGTAAAAAAATATTCCATGGTCGCATACTTAATACAGAATAAAGAATACCGGAGGAAACATGCTATCGTATAGCAATGCGACCTCCTTCAGTACTGCGACCAAAGTCGCAAACTTCTTTCTCATTACGATGGTGATGACGAGGATTAGAAGTTTAAAAAAATATTCTCATTACGATGGTGATGACGAGGATTAGAAGTTTAAAAAAATTGTATTTTGTTTTTTTTTAAATATATATAAATCTGTTTTCTAAAGTTAATTGTGTGAATTACATTTTTTACTACTATGTCTTGGTTGAAAATGCTGTACAATTATTACAAACTTTCATTTTAAATATTTTACGCTAAACGAATATACTGCGACCTTGGTCGCAGTTAATTATTATATTACTTCACCCTTATAAATTTTTAAAATGAAAGGTTGCGACATTGGTTGCAGTTGCTGGACGCAGACTTAATAAATACACTGCGACATTGGTCGCAGTTGCTGGACTTTAGTCTTAATCAACAACAACACTGCTACCTTGGTCGCAGTTTCTGACCGTAGTCTTAATAAAATAAACGACCGTAGTCTTAATAAAATAAACTGCGACCTTGATCGCAGTTGTTGGTTTTTAGTCTTAATAAAATACACAGCGACCTTGGTCGCAGTGCTGGTCTTTACTCTTAATCAACATCACACCTTGGTCGCAGTTGGTGGTCTTTATAAATAATCAACAACAACACTGCGACATTGGTCGCAGTTGATGGCCGCAGTCTTAAAAAAAATAATCTGCAATCTTGGTCGCTATTGCTGGTCTTTAGTCTTAATCAACAACAACACTGCGAAGAGGTGACACGTCACCGCAGCAGTTGCTTAGTCGCAGACTTTGCTCACAGCGTCGACCCTGGTCGCAGTAGTTACTGTTTGCAATGTATCTTATGCGACCTTGGTCGCAGTGTCATCTATGGTCATAGTTGTTTTGTTTGCAATGCATGGCTGCGAAAAAGTTCGTAGTTTATTAAAAAAACAAATATGCTTTTTATTTATGTCCAGGCATTTATCTCCAGGCATGTGCAAATGATACAAAACGATCTCTTATACAATAAGATTGAGTGTTACAAATACAGCAGTACAAAAGAAGACTAAACATCAAAAAAATCCCTTGTTGACTAAGAGCACTCTTCTTCTTGAGGTCTGGTGGCAGCAGAATCAATAAGATTGAGTATTACAAAGAAGACTAAATATCAAAGTAGCCAAGAAGACAAAACATCAAAAGAGCCAAGAAGAGCCCTTGTTGACTACTAAGAGCAATCTTCTCCTGGAGGTCTGGTGGCAGCAGAATCTTTCGTTTATGAACATCTCTTCACCAGAAGGTTATCCAGTGAGCATGGAGTTTCCTCGATGTGACTTGTAATACCCCGTTCCCGGAATACGTACTTAGTTGCGTATTCAGTTTCCCTATCGTGTTTTTTTTCGAATTACTTCCTGTATTCGACCGATTTCAGTTCCAAATGTCATTTTCCTATACCTTGGATTTATGTGATTTTCTGGAATTTTCCTGAATTTAATTAAATATTTTCAAAACCGGTGTCGGCCAGTGCCGCTGACCGATTCCAGGATTTTTAACTCACAAACAGTTAGGAATTTCTAGATGGTCCTTTAGGCATTATTCCTTAGAATCATATTTTCAACCTACACTCTTTTCCTGGAGATTTTACGAATTTATGAAAATTCCAACGGAGTCGGCAGGTGACTGATTCCGGGATTTTTAATTTTAAAACTACAAATTATTTCTTCAAACGAATTTCACCATGAGTCTTCAAATCTTATTCTTGATTTTTGGTAAAATTTTCAGGTCATTCCGAGATACTTGAATTTCGGACATTTTTTCAAAAATCCCAAAATTCCACAAATGCCACCTCATTTCCCACTCACTTCCCCACCTAACCCCACTCACTCTCTCTCTCTCCCACAGCCGGCCAAGTGGCCAGGTGAGGGACACCTCACCCCTCCCTTTTTGCAAGAAAACCCCTCACTTCTATCTTAATTCCAACCCCTTTACAAAATCCCAAACCTATATAAGACTTTCCCTTTACACTTTAATCTTTTTCTTTCTCATTTCAACTCAAGTGAGAGAAGCTCTCACCAAACCCTCTCCTTTCTCAAACTGAACCCTAGCTCCAAGAACCCCCCAAGCTCTTCACCTCCAGCTCAAGCTTCTACTTTGGAGCTTGGATCGTAGCTCTCTTCGTCGCCAAGGATCGCGTGGGAGCTATTCGTCAACCACCCTCTTCCCGGACTCGTAAAGCTTCGATCTAACGATTCCAAGTGAGTATTTCACTCACCAAGACTTGAATTAGCCCTAGAACACTCGTATCTACACCTCTTGTACACCTAGGCCACCCAAAACCATGAATTGAACCATCAAACGCAATTTCCAGAAAATCTGTTCTGTCACTGTTTTTCCCACTATTAGTCGACTTACCCTAGGAGCTAGTCGACTAGAACACTTAGCTGAAACTTAGTTTTTCTGGAAAACACAGTATTAGTCGACTTACCCCAATTATCAGTCGACTAATCTTTTCTGGACATAAATCTCAACTCTCTGGAAATCACTATTAGTCGACTCCTGAATTCCCCCTAGTCGACTAATCCTCCCTGGACCAGAAATCCAACTTTCTGCATCAGCAGACTTAGTCGACTTAAGTATCTGTTAGTCGACTAGAGCTCACTGTTAGTCGACTAACCCTCCTACCCTAGTCGACTAACTTTTCCTGAAACAGAATTCCAACTCTCTGTATCCCAGTTCCAGTCGACTAATCCAAACTGTCAGTCGACTAGAGACCCCTATTAGTCGACTAACCCTTACCCCTAGTCGACTAATTCTGACTGTGTGTCATAGTTAATTTCTGTTCTGAATTTGGTTCTTATGCTTGTTACATGTGTATTATATTTTGCTTGTTCATGCTTCAATACTGATATTACATGACCTATTACTGAATAGATGTATCTCTTGTTACCTCATGACTTGTTATTGCATATTCCTGTATCATGACATGTAAATAGTAAATATCACCACCCATCATGCCATCTCTTAAAACAAAGCATGATACACTTGACTTTCCTATAAAAAGCACCAATTTACATATGGGTCGGGGGAAATATGCGGATATCGATACGTGTTCGTGTTTACAGTGGTAGTAGGTATATTGTACAATCATATTCCGGTCTAACCTGCGGTACACCAGGGGACCGAGGGGAGTGCTTGCTCCCTATTCCTGAATCAGTCATGACTAAGGGCATACATAAGACCCTCCTGAATAGCCTAGCGGCTGGCTTCCGTCACCAAGCAACGGAACAATCCTGGACCGTTATCCCGGGCATGTACGGGGTCCACTGTAAACATAGTTCGTCGATACCCCCGCTGTTTCCAATAACAACCTTGAGTTACTAGGATATGGATCTATGTGAGCTGGGACGCTGGGTCACATAGCTAGATATCACAGTAAAGCAAGTAATAATAATAATAGACTAGAGCTATGCATTCATTCCTTCTGACTTCAGTTATATATGCTTTCCTTACCTGTTGGTTTATATTCATTAGACCGTTCCAGTTTTCTTTATTCATGTATCCTAGCCATTTGGCCATATATATTGTTCATTGTTATATGTCTTGATCCCTTGGATTTGCATATTCAGATTCTGAGGCTTGGGTCGAAGTGGAGCCATCCACCGAAGATCAGGCCTTCTTTAGTGAGCAGGCAGATTAGCTCCGGCCCCTGTGCCAGATCCTACTTTTGACTCACGGGATCTTCATCCTACTCGTGAGCTTTTGTATACATATCGTATATATTCTTTTGGACTTGGTTATGATGTAATGCACACGTCATGTGTAATACTTTATAATATCCTGTGATAACTTTGTATGTGTACTTCTTGTGTTGGCATATGTATAAATACCACGCTTTGTCGTGTACTCTATTTCTTGTTGTACTTTTGCTTAGCGTATATACGTGTGGGGCAATTTCTGGCCTACGTATATACGTCGCAGGGACGTCCCGTATCTGTGGAATCGGGGCGTTACAGGTTGGTATCAGAGCCTAGGCTCTCACACCTAAAGTACAATCAAGCAGCAAATTAATAATTTGCTGATGCCAACTACAATGTACAAAGTTATCTAGTCCTTCTTGATTCCTCCTTGATTCCATCCTTTGTGTCCTAAATTCCTTCCATTTTTCCAATTCCAGTTATCTTTCACCAATCGGTATGGAGAGAAGGACGGGCCGTAACAACTCCGGGCAAGCGTCGAATGGACCCACTGGAGAGAATGTGGATATTTTGAAGGTCATTCAGACCATGATGGAAAACCAGCAGCAGCAGACTGAACTCCTCAGGCAAGAATTGGCAGCACCGAAGGATCAGAGGCCGGGAAATGTATCGGACTTCAGGCGGCTGCAACCAGCCATCTTCACGGGAGAAGAGAAGCCCTTGGATGCTGAACAGTGGTTGACAGATACCACAGATCTGCTGAATGCAGCCAGGGTACCAAAGGAGAACCAAGTTGAGGTCGCCAAGATTCAGTTGAAAGATGTTGCTAGAACTTGGTGGCTAGCAGAAGAGGCCAGACTGGAGAAGCCTGTCACCTGGGACACATTCTCCAAGAGCTTCTATGCCAGATTCTTCCCAGCTACTGCCCAGAAGGACATGGAAGAGCAATTCATCAGGCTACAGCAAGGGAGTAGGTCCGTGGACGAGTATGCTGCAGAGTTTCTTAGACTGAGCCGCTTTGCCCCGTACATGGTAACGGACGAGGAGAAGCGGGCAAGTAGGTTCCAGCAGGGCTTGCAGATGGACATTCAGATGTTCTTAATGCCCCAACAGCTGAAGACTTATTCAGAGGTTCTTACCATAGCTCGGGAAGTGGAGCGTGGGTTGGAGAAGAAGTGAGAGGATCAGATGAGGAACCAGGCCATGAAGAGGCCGTTTCCACCTATGGGGAGAGGAGGCCCATTCAGAGCAGCGAAGGTGCAGATGAGGCAGCAATTCAGACCAGCTCCTTACCAGGCGGGCCAACCATCGGCCTTCTGCAGTTATTGTCAGAAACCGGGCCACATTCGTCAGAATTGCCGTAGGGCAAATGGATTGTGTTTGGTGTGTGGATCCAGGGATCATTCTATAGAAGCCTGTCCGCACAGAAGGATGGGGATAGCCGGTCAAGCTGTGCCAGCACTTCAGGGACCGGTTGGACAGAGAGCACTTCCAGGACCACCGGGGCAGAGGAATCAGGGACCAGTGATGAGGAGAGCTCTTCCCCTTCCACCACAGCAAGCTTATCGCCCAGTCCAGAGGGGAGCTAGGACAGCAGCAGGGCGTGGAAGAGGTCAAGCCTACAACTTGACGGAAGTGGAAGCTGAGACTTCTGAGGAGGTGATAACAGGTAATATCAGAGTGCATTCTCAACCTGTTTTAGCCCTCTTCGATTCCGGTGCTTCGCATTGTTTTATCTCAGATCATTTTGTGGCATTGCATTCTATACCTGTTAAAGTGTTAGACCACAAATGGGAGATTAGTACTGGGAATGGAGTAGTCATGTCTTCTAGGGTCTGTGTTGATTGTCCAGTGGAACTTTGTGATAAGACCTTGGCCATAGATATGCTCGTGCTAGACACCAAAGGGTACGACGTAATCTTAGGCATGACCTGGCTCAGTCAGTACCATGCAGTTATTGACTGTAGGGAGAAGAAGATTATTTTCAGGATTCCCCGTCAACCGGAATTTCAATTTTGTGGTGAGGTGAAGTCTACCAAGAGAAAGACTCGGTTGACTACTTCAGAGGTTCAGAAAGGAGTACCGGTGTGGGATGAATTTCCAGGAGTGTTTGCTGAGATCTCAGGACTGCCACCAAAAAGGGTGATCGAGTTCTCAATTGATACTGTGCCTGGGACAGCTCCTATATCTAAGGCTCCGTACAGGATGGCACCGACGGAGCTAGAGATTCTGAAGAAGCAGCTGCAGGAGTACTCTGATAAGGGATTGATTCGGCCAAGTGCTTCGCCATGGGGTGCTCCAGTGCTATTGGCGAACAAGAAGGATGGTGGTAAGAGACTTTGTATTGATTACAGGGAATTGAACAAGGTTACCATCAAGAACAAGTATCCCTTGCCAAGGATTGATGATTTGTTTGATCAGCTTCATGGAGCCCGGGTATTCTCTAAGTTGGATTTGCAGTCGGGGTACCATCAGCTAAGGATGAAGACAGAGGATATCCCGAAGACGGCATTCAGGACCCGTTATGGCCACTATGAATTCCTAGTTATGCCTTTCGGAGTCACCAATGCCCCTGCAGTTTTCATGGATTTGATGAACCGAGTGTTCTCGCCCTACCTGGATCAGTTCGTTGTTGTCTTCATAGATGACATCTTGATCTATTCCAAGAACAACAAGGAGCATGCAGAACACTTGAGGATTGTGTTGCAGACCCTCCAGCAGGAGCAGCTTCATGCCAAGAGGAGCAAGTGTGACTTCTGGTTGGACAGTATAGCCTTCCTTGGGCACATTGTTTCAGCAGAAGGAATCTCGGTGGATCCCAGCAAGGTCCAAGCAGTGAAGGATTGGCCAATTCCGAGGACGGTGACTGAGGTTAAGAGTTTTCTTGGACTAGCCGGATATTACAGACGCTTTGTCCAGGATTTCTCTAGGATTGCAGCTCCATTGACCAGGCTCACCAGGAAAGGAGAGAGGTACATTTGGACAGAGGAGTGTGCTGCAGCCTTTGAGCAATTGAAGCAGAGGCTCATTTCAGCTCCAATCTTGAGGACTCCCTCAGGTAGAGGAGGGATGGTCATCTACAGTGATGCATCAGGTAAAGGCCTGGGGTGTGTGCTTATGCAACATGGTCATGTTATAGCATATGCATCAAGGCAACTGAAGACTCATGAGCGTAATTACCCAACTCATGACTTGGAGCTAGCAGCTGTGATATTTGCATTGAAGATCTGGAGGCATTATCTTCTGGGAGATAAAGTGTTGATATACACGGATCATAAGAGCCTCAAGTATATTTTCTCACAGAAGGAGTTGAACATGAGGCAGAGGCGGTGGCTGGAGCTGATGGCGGACTATGATATTGACTTGCAATACCATCCAGGCAAAGTCAATACAGTACCGGATGCACTGAGCAGGATGCCAGAGAATAGGGTGCTTGTCCAAATCACTTAGCAGAAGGAGTTGATTCAGGACATTATCAGATTGGACCTGAGGTTGGTTCGGGAGACTGAGGAGGCAGGACAGCTCATGGCTTTGCAGATTCAGTCAACATTAATAGATGAGATCAAGGAAGCTCAGAAGGAAGATCCCAGATTGCAGCAGTTCCGAGCTCAGGTAGAGGCTGGATTGAGGACTGATATCAGTATTCGTCCGGATGGTGCCTTATATTTTGGTAGCAGGCTTTGTGTTCCCCAAGGGGAAGTTCGGCAGAAGATTTTGGCAGAGGCTCACAGTTCAGCATATTCCATACACCCAGGGGGAAACAAGATGTATCAGGACATGAAGAAGCAGTTTTGGTGGAATGCTATGAAGAGGGAGATAGCCCAGTTTGTTGCCAAGTGCTTGGTTTGTCAACAGATAAAGATAGAGCACCAGAGATCAGCTGGACTTCTGCAACCTTTACCGATTCCCGAGTGGAAGTGGGAGCACATTACCATGGATTTTGTTACGGCATTGCCTCGAAGTCCTAAAGGTAATAATGCTGTGTGGGTAATCATTGACCGTCTCACCAAGTCAGCTCACTTTATACCATTCAGGGTGGGACAGTCAACAGAGGTTCTGGCAGACAGGTACTTGAAGGAGATAGTTCGTCTACATGGAGTTCCTGTTAGTATTGTATCAGACCGAGACACCAGATTCAGATCTCATTTCTGGGAGAGTCTCCAAGAAAGTCTAGGGACTCGTCTGAAATTCAGTACATCATATCATCCTCAGACGGACGGACAATCTGAGAGGACCATCCAGATTCTTGAGGATATGTTGAGGGCCTGCATGATTGAATTCCAGGGATCATGGGAAGACATCTTCACTTGGCGGAGTTTTCTTATAATAACAGTTATCAAGCAAGTATCAAGATGGCACCATTTGAAGCATTGTATGGGAGGAAGTGTAGGTCTCCGATTTGTTGGGATGAAGTCGGTGAGAGAAGACTTTTGGGGCCAGAGATTCTGATTCAGACAACAGACAAGGTCAGGATTATCAGAGACCACCTCAGGGCAGCGCAGAGTCGGCAGAAGAGTTGGGCTGACACACAGAGAAGGCCATTGGAATTCCAGACCGGAGATCATGTATTCCTGAAGATATCACCTACCAAAGGAGTAATCCGGTTCGGTACGCGTGGAAAACTTAGTCCAAGATATATCGGCCCATTCGAGATTTTGGATCGAGTGGGAGAGGTGTCTTACAGGTTGGCGTTACCGCCATCTTTGGACGGAGTTCACGATGTATTCCACGTGTCACAGCTGAGGAAGTATGTGAAAGATGATAGTCATATTCTGGATCATTCCGAGCTGGAACTACAACCGGACTTGTCATATCAAGAGCAGCCGATGGCTATTTTGGACAGGAGTGTCAAGGCATTGAAGAACAGAGCTATACCATTGGTGTTGGTGTCTTGGAACAGGCATGCCCCAGGAGAGGCCACGTGGGAACGAGAGGATGTTATCCGTGAGCGTTACCCTCATCTCTTCACAACTTGATTGGTAAGACTCTTCCTTTCATTCTTATCTATCGGCATTTTCCTTCTTATCCTTATTTATCTGTTCCCTTTCACTTTACGAAATTTCGAGGACGAAATTTTTGTAAGGTGGGTAGATTGTAATACCCCGTTCCCGGAATACGTACTTAGTTGCGTATTCAGTTTCCCTATCGTGTTTTTTTTCGAATTACTTCCTGTATTCGACCGATTTCAGTTCCAAATGTCATTTTCCTATACCTTGGATTTTATGTGATTTTCTGGAATTTTCCTGAATTTAATTAAATATTTTCAAAACCGGTGTCGGCCAGTGCCGCTGACCGATTCCAGGATTTTTAACTCACAAACAGTTAGGAATTTCTAGATGGTCCTTTAGGCATTATTCCTTAGAATCATATTTTCAACCTACACTCTTTTCCTGGAGATTTTACGAATTTATGAAAATTCCAACGGAGTCGGCAGGTGACTGATTCCGGGATTTTTAATTTTAAAACTACAAATTATTTCTTCAAACGAATTTCACCATGAGTCTTCAAATCTTATTCTTGATTTTTGGTAAAATTTTCAGGTCATTCCGAGATACTTGAATTCGGACATTTTTTCAAAAATCCCAAAATTCCACAAATGCCACCTCATTTCCCACTCACTTCCCCACCTAACCCCACTCACTCTCTCTCTCTCCCACAGCCGGCCAAGTGGCCAGGTGAGGGACACCTCACCCCTCCCTTTTTGCAAGAAAACCCCTCACTTCTATCTTAATTCCAACCCCTTTACAAAATCCCAAACCTATATAAGACTTTCCCTTTACACTTTAATCTTTTTCTTTCTCATTTCAACTCAAGTGAGAGAAGCTCTCACCAAACCCTCTCCTTCCTCAAACTGAACCCTAGCTCCAAGAACCCCCCAAGCTCTTCACCTCCAGCTCAAGCTTCTACTTTGGAGCTTGGATCGTAGCTCTCTTCGTCGCCAAGGATCGCGTGGGAGCTATTCGTCAACCACCCTCTTCCCGGACTCGTAAAGCTTCGATCTAACGATTCCAAGTGAGTATTTCACTCACCAAGACTTGAATTAGCCCTAGAACACTCGTATCTACACCTCTTGTACACCTAGGCCACCCAAAACCATGAATTGAACCATCAAACGCAATTTCCAGAAAATCTGTTCTGTCACTGTTTTTCCCACTATTAGTCGACTTACCCTAGGAGCTAGTCGACTAGAACACTTAGCTGAAACTTAGTTTTTCTGGAAAACACAGTATTAGTCGACTTACCCCAATTATCAGTCGACTAATCTTTTCTGGACATAAATCTCAACTCTCTGGAAATCACTATTAGTCGACTCCTGAATTCCCCTAGTCGACTAATCCTCCCTGGACCAGAAATCCAACTTTCTGCATCAGCAGACTTAGTCGACTTAAGTATCTGTTAGTCGACTAGAGCTCACTGTTAGTCGACTAACCCTCCTACCCTAGTCGACTAACTCTTCCTGAAACAGAATTCCAACTCTCTGTATCCCAGTTCCAGTCGACTAATCCAGACTGTCAGTCGACTAGAGACCCCTATTAGTCGACTAACCCTTACCCCTAGTCGACTAATTCTGACTGTGTGTCATAGTTAATTTCTGTTCTGAATTTGGTTCTTATGCTTGTTACATGTGTATTATATTTTGCTTGTTCATGCTTCAATACTGATATTACATGACCTATTACTGAATAGATGTATCTCTTGTTACCTCATGACTTGTTATTGCATATTCCTGTATCATGACATGTAAATAGTAAATATCACCACCCATCATGCCATCTCTTAAAACAAAGCATGATACACTTGACTTTCCTATAAAAAGCACCAATTACATATGGGTCGGGGGAAATATGCGGATATCGATACGTGTTCGTGTTTACAGTGGTAGTAGGTATATTGTACAATCATATTCCGGTCTAACCTGCGGTACACCAGGGGACCGAGGGAGTGCTTGCTCCCTATTCCTGAATCAGTTATGACTAAGGGCATACATAAGACCCTCCTGAATAGCCTAGCGGCTGGCTTCCGTCACCAAGCAACGGAACAATCCTGGACCGTTATCCCGGGCATGTACGGGGTCCACTGTAAACATAGTTCGTCGATACCCCCGCTGTTTCCAATAACAACCTTGAGTTACTAGGATATGGATCTATGTGAGCTGGGACGCTGGGTCACATAGCTAGATATCACAGTAAAGCAAGTAATAATAATAATAGACTAGAGCTATGCATTCATTCCTTCTGACTTCAGTTATATATGCTTTCCTTACCTGTTGGTTTATATTCATTAGACCGTTCCAGTTTTCTTTATTCATGTATCCTAGCCATTTGGCCATATATATTGTTCATTGTTATATGTCTTGATCCCTTGGATTTGCATATTCAGATTCCGAGGCTTGGGTCGAAGTGGAGCCATCCACCGAAGATCAGGCCTTCTTTAGTGAGCAGGCAGATTAGCTCCGGCCCCTGTGCCAGATCCTACTTTTGACTCACGGGATCTTCATCCTACTCGTGAGCTTTTGTATACATATCGTATATATTCTTTTGGACTTGGTTATGATGTAATGCACACGTCATGTGTAATACTTTATAATATCCTGTGATAACTTTGTATGTGTACTTCTTGTGTTGGCATATGTATAGATACCACGCTTTGTCGTGTACTCTGTTTCTTGTTGTACTTTTTGCTTAGCGTATATACGTGTGGGGCAATTTCTGGCCTACGTATATACGTCGCAGTGACGTCCCCGTATCTGTGGAATCGGGGCGTTACATGACTTCTGGGGTAAGAGAAGGAGAGTGAGACCTCACAAGGTATGCTACCCACCACTATATCCACCACATCCCCCGCCGCCATACCCACTCTAACCATCCGTTACCAGCAAGCTTGACTGGTGCATCAAGTCAGAGCAGATCTCGGTGAGGATTAAGTCCTCGTCAGGGATCATGACTTCTTCCTTGTGAACGACGAGGATCATGACTTCTTCCCTTGTGGACGATGAGGTCTATGACTTCTTCCCTTGTGGACGAACATCGATCAAGTTCGTCAATAGGGTCATCTTCATCCATGGAGGCAGGCCCCTGTTAGAGACTCTGAAGAAGACGGAAATTCTCAGAGCAATTGCTCTCGAAAGAAAACAGTCTAATTATGGACTGTTAAAGGGAGAGGGTGAGCCCTATTTATAGGCAGCCCATAATAACCATAATTAATGGTTCATTAATCAGAATCGTCGGCATTAATGGTCTCCAACCGCCAGCGCCGGTTTGGCATTAAAAGACATTAACGCCTAAACCCAATGAAGAACCGACGCGTACACAACCGCTTCGGGAAACAACGAATGGTGCGGGGTTCATCAACATAGACTTGACGTTAAAAGATCTCATAAAATCTTTATGACAGGTCGCGTCTCACGGACTGACTCCAAGTCGCATCAGACAACAGACAACGTAATGCAACCAAAGTCGCAGTCCACGTAATGCAACCCTAGATTGCAGTTGCTGGCCATCTTTATCAATAACAACACTGCGACCTTGGTCGCATTTAACCATGTACACTGCGACAAAAGACTTTGGCTAAGGTCGCAGTTTAAATGTACAATGCGACCAAAGACTCTGACTACATTATATTCAAAAAAATTAATTACTTAACGTACTGCGACCAAAGTCGCAGTCCATGTAATGCAACCCTAGATTGCAGTTGCTGGCCATCTTTATCAATAACAACACTGCGACCTGGTCGCATTTCACCATGTACACTGCGACCAAAGACTTTGACTAAGGTCGCAGTTTAAATGTACAATGCGACCAAAGACTCTGACTACATTATATATAAAAAAAATAAACTATAAAGTAGAATTTTATCGCAGGCTGAAAAGATTGATCTGAAAAGATTTTATATTTTCAAAAAAAATTTATCCACGCTCAAAAGGAGAAACTAGATCTTACAAAAAAGAGGTAAAGAAATAAGGCGAAAAGTAATTATATCCTATAAAGAGCGGCAAAATAAAAGGGGGGGAAAATAATAATAAACAATAAGGAAAAGTTATCATAAGGGGTATTTGGTAATTTAACTTCTCCCTAAAAGCGGGCCGCAAGTCAGTGATGTGACAAATCGAGCCACGTCACCGCAGGCTGAGAGAGTACTCTCAGCCCGCAGGCTGATATACATTTTTCTCATATATATATATATATAGTGAGTTGATCCCCTAAGAACGGTTCTCACGAATTCATGTGAGAACTTTCACGTGGGCCGTCGGATCTGATAGAGATCTATTTTTATTTGATTTGATCTATCAGATCCGACGACCCACGTGAAAGTTCTCACAGAAATCCGTGAGAACCGTTCTTAGAGGATCAACTCCCTATATATATATATATATATATATATATATATATATATATATATATATGAGAAAGTATTTCTACTAGGTCTCCTTAGATTATAATTAAGGAGGCGGCTTAAAACTCTAATATCTCGATTTTCTTTTATCATCTTCATGGCCTAAGATGTACACTTATAAAAGAATCACGTGATTTAGAATTTGTTTACTCTATTTTCTTTGGATTCAAATATTAATAAATTTTTAACAGTAAAACAAAATGGAACGATTAGATCAATGAGTAAACGAACTCCAAATCACTTGATTTTTTTTTTTTTTTTATATGTGTACATACTAAAACATAAAGTTGATAATGTGCGGTCTGAAAAAAAAAAATCGAGATGACGGAATTTTAAGCCACCTCCCTAGATTGTAATCTAAAGAGACCTACTAGAAACATTATATCCTATGTGTGCACGGGCGCGGGCACACAATTTAGAATATAGACTTTACCCTTAAGAGTCCATGTGTTCACACGAAGCTTTACAAAGTTGAGCTTAATTATCACAAAAATTTATAAAATTTTAACTTCTTAAGCGACAGAGATAACTATGCACAGATTGGAGTCCAGTCAAAGATCTTATCTGTACGTTTGATGTAATTAAGGTCTTATTCATTAGAATATATCATGCATACACATCACACACACATATATGCATTTTGAGGGAAAAAAATATCATATGTAGTTTTATGCCCATAAGGGCTAATTGATTAAGATAAATATATTTTTGTTTGATAAATGCTAACAGTACTCCACAACTATTATTCGCTGGGCAAGAACTTATCTGAATTTTCAAAGTGGCCCTTTAAAGGCCTAGAACGGGCCTTGTTACCTCACTCCGTGGTCCCACGAAATTTCAGCTCCCACATATCAGGAGAGTCTAGAGGTTGCATACGGCAATGAGATTACGTCAATCTCATGAAGTATGCTTCTAGCAGCCAGTTGGAGCTCAAATGCTGAATGAGGAAGGTTCAATGAAATAAGAATCCCACTATTTAGATTCTCATTCTTTTGAGTAGAATTAGATTCTTTTTTCTTTTTTTTTAAGAGTAAAGGGTGAACCGTTAAAGTCTCACGCGATTTAGCAATAAGATTTTTATCGAAAATATCCGTGTTCAATATGTAAAAAAGAATTAAAAATCATTCCATGAGCTGTAAAGTTTCGTCGCACTCGCAGGTGCAAGAAGAAGACATGTAAAAAAAATACAAAATCACAATAGAGAAGAATACAAGTACAAAAATAACTGGAAACCGAACACATATAAACTAGAATGATCGGGACATCCTGATGCAATAAGAGAAGGCTGCGGACTGAAAAACAGGCGTCTATACTCTGATTCTTTCTGTAACTAAAATAAATTTCATGAACAGACGCTGACATGTGAGGCGCGACTAATTAATAGACTTTGTTTCCGCTTAGTTTTGTAAGGAAATGCCTCGTTAACAATGAACGGAAAAGGTATAGAAAAAAGTCAATGCATGCAAAGATGTAATATACAACCGCTAATAATTGATTTTAGTAGGGGTGAGCCATGGTTTGGACAAAGCGCTAACAATTGATCGTTTCGGTGCGGTTTGAAGAGGAGTTCGGTTCGGTTTCTCAAATTTTAGAATTTGGTACGCTGAACTGAACTAAACTCTCTTCAACTCAAAAAATTATCCTAAAGAGAGAACATTGGTTAATGGTTTGAAATTCGGCACACCCCTCTTCTCCTTGTGCGCTCTCTCCTTCACTAAAAAAAATTACCCGCTCTCTTCTTCATCCTAAAAATTACACACTTAAACCGTCGCTACTCTCTCTCTTCCTCTCTCAGAACCAAACTACGATACCGTAACCGAGCCGAAAATTTTGATTCAGTTCGGTTCCGTATGAAAATTTACGCGGTGCGATTTGATCCGGATTTTTTTGATGAAAACCAGATCGAACCGGCTGATGCAACCCCCCTAGATTTCAGGCATTTTGCCTTGTAAGTTCAAAATATAATAACAACCGAATCCGGTAATAGTTTTCTATTTGAAGACACTGTTGAAAATGATATTTTCTATAAACAATCACAAACTGTGCCTTGAAGCATTCCTTGGAGTGCAGCAGCTACAGTTGCCAAAGAAGCAACAAGCAAGGCAGCCGCCGCTGCCAGATTTTAGTGAAAGGTTTGGTCAGACTCTTAAGTCTAAAACTCTCGCAATGTTGCAAGAAAAACAGAGCATGCTGCTTCTCTCATGGCACTGATAAGTTCTCGTCCCCACCATGGCAAGGCAGCTCACTGCAGATGGGGGATGGATGAGCAACGACAAAAGACAGTACAGCAGCTCAAGAACACTTTGAACTGGGTCATGGCACCCTCATCCTCGTTGCTCATTTGTGGTGTGTATTGACAGGTCGAGGATGGAGGGTATCTCGGTGGTGTAGTGGCGAGTAACCAGCACTTGGGCTGTTGAACGAACAAAAGCTATAAATTTTCTAGATGGAGAAATCAATCAACCAAATAAAAACACAGGTGTACTGTGGAGAGCTTGGACTGTAAGCTGGGCTCACGACAGAATGTATGGGCTCGATGCTTATTTTTTGAATGGAACAATTATAGTGATATTTCTCTAATTTAGTGAAAATATATATATGATAGGTATCTTTTTGTATCTCTTAGACTGTTGTTTTTTTTTTTTTTTTCATTAGATATTTAATTTACTGAATTTTTTTCTCACAGCATAGTTTCCAATAAGTTTCCTAGTAACTTGAGAATAAAAATATATTGAATGGCTTTGAAGTCTAGCCAACGACCCAGACACCCAGTGGTAAAGAAGAAGAGCCCTACCATTGTGATTTCAAAGAAGAAGGCTTTGTTGGAAAACGAGGACGATATGTAAGTCCAAATCCCCCCTTAGCAGTTTTTAAGTCTTAATATCCACTTTTAGAGACTGCTTGGGTATCTATAGATGTCCACTTTAATAGAGATTGTGGACAAATAATTCAAATTGCATGCTCAATTATTGTTTTGTTACATATATATAATATTGTCCCTATTTAGTCATAAAATATCTACCACTATCCACTTTTATATGTAATGTGTCACCTTTAAATAATTTTGTTCAACTTACATGAAGTTGTCTACCTCTAATCATATTCTCTCGCATGTACATGTAATTTGTCCACCCCATTCCAGTCGACCGTCAGACTAAAGGTGATAGTAAGGAACTAACTACCAAATGTTCACTTTGGTGACTGCATGCACTCTCTCTCTGCTGGTGGGCACACGACACACCAACTTTCTCATAAATGAAATCCAGACAGGTAGAAAAAAAGGAAGAGTCGCCACTGTGCGTGAAGTACTTTTTCATCAATAACTTATTCGTAGAATAAAAAAATTCAACTAAAAGTAGACAGTTACCAATAGAGGTGAACAATTAAGCTTAAATGTAGATACTATAACGTGAAAGATAAGTATAAACAAAGACAAAAGGCGGACACAGAAAAGTTAAAGGTGGATAGCTTATGTGAAGGTGAACATATTGAGATACAGGTTAGACATACTAAAATGAAAATGGATAGATTTTGTCTCAAGTGGACATATTTGGATAAAGGTGGATAGACTAGTCTCAAAGGTGTATAGCTTCGTAAAGTCGGGGATAGTTTTAAGACTAAGGTAGTCAAATTAATAAGAAAGGCAACCTATTAAATATAAAATAAACATGTTTATATTCTAGGTAGATAACTCTATATGTGAACTAATTATAGGTAAACAACTCAATATATGAATTTAGAAATAAGATTTTTTTTTTTTTTTTTTTTTTTTTTTTTTACTTTTCATTGCCTTTAGTGGCAATTTGAGAAGATGAAACCGCACTAACATGAGTATACATGTAGACCGCTAATGAGTCATATGATCGGTAGAGCTAAAATATATACTTTAAGTCTTTGTCACTGATGATGAAAATCACATTCTTTTATTTATCAAGTTGTTTCTTAAAATTAAGTTGAGAAGAGGAAGATCGATTGACGTAAACACTTCATGCTTCAATGGTTAAGGAATGGACCTCATTCAACTTGATCACTGTAGATTGACTATCGTTACCAGAGATGTTACACATTTAAAACTGATCTAAATCTATGATCTCTCTAGTGCAAATGAAAGAGAAAGATGTTAATCTCACATTAAGGTGGCCCAATAACCTTGGTTAATTAACATTGGATTCCTAATTAAAGTTAACTGATATAATAAGATGCCCATGTGTTAAGTTACATTTTGTGTAAAGTTTTAATAATCATGTATGGTATAAAGTAACCATGATTGGTGGTTTATCAAACATGATTACTTGCAAATGAGACCCACTTCTCTCTTCCTGTGAATGAACACAAACTTCCTCCCTTGTTTTGAGGACTCCATCACCTTTGAGAAATTAGGGTTTGTGATAAGAGAAGGACAGAGAGAAGAGGATCATTGCAGATTAAAGCTATTGCAGGATTAAAGAAAGGATCAAGGTCTTCATCCATTCATCTTCCTCGATTAATCAATGGCTTCAGGTATGTTGATTTAGTATGCATTCGATTTCTTGAGATGTGTTGATTCTAGATCCATGCTTATATTATCCGCATTTCAGTTTAATTTCTTACATTTGGTATCAGAGCCTGTGTTTTAGAATCAATACATCTTGGATTAAAGATTATGGGAAATTAGGGTTTTTGATTAACAATTCATAAAATCAATTTTTGATCTTTTAATTGTAGAATTTGTAGAGGATTTAATAACCCTAATATACTGTTAATATTCCTCAGATTATGCAATTAATTGGGATCAAAATTCAGGAATTAGAAACCCTAATTTCCCTAATTTTGGATTAAGTCGATTAAGCAGAAACTGCCTTTGATAACTGCTTCGTCGACTATTAGTCGACTAGCCCAAAATTATAGTCGACTAATTCTATTTTCAGAAAGTTGAGAACTCTCTGTTTACTACAGGAGTCGACTTGGATTTTGTGTAGTCGACTAATAAAATGTATAGTCGACTAACTCTTTTTCAAGTCGACTAATAATTTACCGAGAGTTGCCTTCCAACAGGAGTCGACTAATAAAATGTGTAGTCGACTAATAAAAATTTATAGTCGACTAATAATATTGGTATAGTCGACTAACCTTTCTCTGCCTTAGTCGACTAGACCTAAATGTATAGTCGACTTGTATTGACCCAAGTCGACTAATCTTTCTTTGCAGTCGACTTGACTTAGCCTTAGTCGACTAGGCTTATCTGGACCGGTCGACTAATGCTTGTTTAATTCAATCATAATGTATGTTACACATTTAAGTTATTGTGTTAATATTGATTGATGTTGGTCAAGTAATAGAATTGGAGTATTATAGTATTACTCAAATAAAAGATTAGAGAATATTATTGGTTAGTTTTGTATTCATAAGGCTTATTGATTTAGTAGTTGCCAAAGTGACCTATGTTAGTAAACCTTATGAATATACAACTACATAAAAGACTTGTCAATGAGGGTGACATTAAGGACAATAATATTCTCGATGACGGTTCTAGTTAGGAGATTGGGACTGGCCCAAAGGAAAGTCTCTTTCAACTAATTATGAACCGGAGTAGGGTAGTATAATTTATGTAACTTAGTGGTGTAGACTTAGTGGTATAGAATTGGATACCCAAAGGTAACATGACTTACTATCTAAGTGACATAAATTATATTAGACCTACATAGGTGATAAAAGTTCTCACCTAAAGAGTGAACACTAGATATGCTTAGATTTCGTCCAAAGGAGAAATCAAAGTGATATCAATAGTTCATCTTCATTAAATTTAAAGTTTTTTTGTATTGATTCGAGGCATTAATGTGAGCTTGTCCTATTATGTTTCAGTGAACGTCCCCACTTCCCTTCACACTCATGCAACTAGCATTCCAGCCTTGATGGTACAAACTTCTCTGAGTGGTTTGAGCATGTACAATTTACACTGGGAGTTCTGGACCTAGACATGGCTCTAATAGTTGAGAAACCTGATGAAGTGACTGCTGAAAGCACAGCAGAACAGGTTAGCCATGCCAAAGCTTGGGAAAGGTCGAATAGACTCAGTCTCATGTTCATCAAGATGACCATAGCCAATAACATCAAGACTTCACTCCCACATACTACTAATGCATCTGAACTTTTAAGTGTTGTTAAAGACCGATTTAAGTCTGCAGATAAGTCATTAGCTGGCACCCTTATGGCTGAACTGACTACCATGAAATATGATGGTAGTAGAGGAGTTCAACAACACATCCTTAACATGACTGATAAGGCTGCCAAGTTAGGTACACTGGGAATGAAAGTGGATGAATCCTTCTTGGTACAGTTCATCCTCAACTCACTTCCTCCTCAGTTCGGGTCATTCAAGATTCACTATAACACTCATAAGGATAAGTGGAATCTGAATGAGCTGACTGGTATGTGTGTGCAAGAGGAAGTGAGGCTGAGGCAAGAAGGACATCACTCAGTGTTGGCAGTGTCTCAAGGGGCTATCCATAAAAAAGGTAAATATGGAAGAGGTAAGAGTTTCCACCAAGGAAAGGTATGAACCTGGAGAAGGTAGCCAGGGTCATGGAAAGACTTTCACTGTCAAATGCTACTTCTGTGGCAGAAAAAGGACATGTGAAGAAGGACTGCAACAAGAGGAAAGCTGGTTCGAAAAGAAAGGTATGAATCTTTCTTTTGTATGTTATGAATCAAATCTTGCTGAAGTTCATTCTAATACTTGGTGGATTGACTCTGGAGCCACAACTCACATAACTAATTCAATGCAGGGATTCCTTACAACCCGAAAACCGAAGGAAAGTGAGAGATTTGTCTTTATGGGGAACCGTCTCAAAGTGGAGGTCGAGGCTGTTGGTACTTACCGACTACTCTTAGAGACGGGTCATCAGATGAATCTTGAAGATACTTTTATGTACCTTCGATTTCTAGAAACTTAATGTCATTATCCAAATTAGATGTTGTGGATATTCTGTTTTATTCAGTTATGGAAAACTCAGTTTAATGTATAATTCAATGTCGGTTGGACATGGAATTTTATGTGATGGTTTATATAAAATTTCATTGAATGATGAGTTTGCACAATCTCTTTTATCTCTGCATTCGAAGTTGGTATTAAACGTGGTTTATTAATGAAAATTCCTCTATCTTGTGGCATAGACGACTGGGGCATATCTCCAGGGATAGAATTGAAAGATTAGTGAAGAATGGGATTTTGGATAACCTAGACTTCACTGATTTTGGTGTGTGTGTGGATTGCATAAAAGGAAAGCAAACCAAACACACTAAGAAAGGTGCCACAAGAAGTAAAGAGCTTCTTGAGATAATTCATACAAACATTTGCGGACCACTCTCTATTCCATGTTTACGAGAGAGAGATATTTCATTACCTTTATAGATGATCTGTCACGTTATGGTTATGTAATCTAATTAATGAAAAGTCTCAGGCTGTTGACATCCTTGAGGTGTTCATTACAGAAGTCGAGAGACAATTAGATAGAAAAGTTAAAATCATAAGATCATATCGTGGTGGTGAGTTTTATGGTAGATATGATGAGTCAGGACAACATCCTGGCCCATTTGCCAAATTTCTAGAAAAGTGTGATATTTGTGCTCAATACACAATGCCAAGTACGCCTCAGCAGAATGGTGTTGCTGAAAGGCGAAACCGAACACTTATGGATATGGTTAGGAGCATGATGAGCTTCTCTAATGTACCTAATTCATTGTGGAATGAAGCCTTAAAGACTGTTATGTATATCTTAAACAGAGTTCCTAGTAAGGCAGTCCAACGACTCCTTTCGAGTTGTGGACTGGTAGGAAACCTAGTTTAAGACATTTACATTTGGGGTTGTCCAGCAGAGGCTAGAATATATAATCCACAAGAAAAGAAATTAGACTCAAGGACAATATCTGGGTATTTCATTGGTTATCCAGATAAGTCTAAGGGGTACAAATTTTATTGCCCTAACCATAGTACAAGAATTGTTGAAATGGTAATGCCAGATTCCTGGAGAATGGTGAAATTAGTGAGAGTGATGAACCAAGAAAAGTAGATCTTGAAGTGGTAAGGGTAAATATCCCAATACTCTTTCCTTCAAGAGAAATTGTTGTCCCTCAACTTGATCATCAAGCTGAGATACCAGAACAACATAATGGTGTTGGTTCACCACTCCATGAGGATATCGCCATTGAAAATGTTGTAGAACCACCACAACCGGCAGCTTTGAGAAGATCTCAAAGGGAAAGAAGATCTGCATTTCAGATGATTATGTGGTGTATCTACAGGAATTTGATTATGATATTGGGATAAATAAAGATCCAGTTTCATTTTCACAAGCCATAGAATGCAATGATTCTAGTAAATGGATTGATGCTATGAATGATGAGTTGAAATCTATGGACCAAAACCAAGTCTGGGATCTCGTTGAATTGCCTAATAACTGTAAGAAAGTCGGGTGTAAATGGGTCTTTAAGACCAGCGCGACTCTAAAGGCAATATCAAACGATATAAGGCCAGACTTATGGCCAAAGGTTTCACTCAGAAGGAAGGCATTGATTATAGAGAAACCTTCTCTCCAGTATCAAAGAAGGACTCTCTTAGAATCATTATGGCCCTTGTAGCTCATTATGATTTGGAGTTACATCAAATGGATGTGAAAACAGCTTTCTAAATGGAGATTTGGATGAGGAAATTTACATGGAGCAACCTGAAGGGTTCGCAAATAAAGGTAAAGAACACTGGCTTGCAAATTAAAGAAATCCATATACGGACTTAAACAAGCTTCCAGGCAATGGTATATAAAGTTTAATGATACCATTACTCTTTTGGATTTACAGAAAACACTGTTGATCAGTGTATATATCTAAAGATCAGTGGGAGCAAGTTATATTTTGGTTCTGTATGTGGATGATATTGTTAGCCAGTAGTGATATTGGTTTGCTGTATGAAACTAAAAGCTATCTTACCAAGAATTTTCAGATGGTTGATATGGGTGAGGTAACTTATGTTATTGGCATAGAGATCTTCAGGGATAGATCTCGAGGATTGTTAGGATTGTCTCAGAAAGGTTATATCAATCGAGTCTTGGAAAGATTTCATATGGAATTGTGTTCAGTCAGTCCTGCACCCATTATGAGGGGTGACAAATTAAGTGGGAGCCAGTGTCCTAGAAATGACTTAGAAAAGGGTCAAATGCAGAAAGTTCGTATGCATCAGCTGTTGGGAGCTTGATGTATGCAAGCACTTATACCAGGCCAGATATCAGTTTTGCTGTTGGGATGTTGGGAAGATACCAGAGCAATCCAGGAATGGAGCACTGGAAATTGGCTAAGAAGTAATGCGGTATCTTCAAGGGACGAAGGACCATATGCTCACATATAGGAGATCAGATCAGTTGGAAGTGATAGGCTATTCGGACTCAGATTTGATGATTGCCCAGATAGCAGGAAGTCTACTTCAGGCTTCATATTCTTGCTAGCAGGTGGGGCAATCTCGTGGAAGAGTGTAAAGCAGTCTATCACTGCTTCATCCACGATGGAGGCTGAGTTCATAACTTGTTTTGAAGCCTCGAATCATGCATTATGGTTACGGAATTTTATCTCAGCACTTGGTGTAGTTGACTCTATTGCCAGGCCGCTGAAGATATATTGTGACAATACAGCAGCCGTTTTCTTCTCTAAGAATGGTAAGTACTCTAATGGTTCCAGACACATGGAACTTAAGTACATGGTGGTTAGAGAAAGAGTTCAGAAACAGAAGGTGTCAATTGAAAGTATAAGTACCACTTTAATGGTTGCTGATCCAATGACCAAGGGATTGCCTCCAAAGACATTCAAGGAACATGTTGTTAGAATGGGTCTTTTGAGCAATCTGTAAATGTATGTTTTGGTACTTGTATAATTGACATTATTGCGCAATAAAAGTTTGTTTCTGTATTTCCTGTTATCCAATTATGTGTGCACATATTATGTATGGATGTTTGTTAAACAGGAAATGTCTTTACAAGACAATTACAGGGGTCATTTTGGTTATGGACTCAGTTAGTAAGGGTTATCAATGTTGTGGTACATAGAAGGGAGTATGACATGGATGTTGTATAACCGCTATGACTCGCATTGGTGGTCCAAGCTAATTGCAGTATTACAGTATTTCATATTTGGGCTTATCAGTTGTTGTTTTTTAAAATTCGTGATCACGTGTCAAAGTTTTTCAGTATGGAATCCAATGGAGTCAAAATGATTTACAAATGAGTCTTTTCTTTTATTTGTTTTCTAAAGTTTTAACCTAATCGGTTAATGGTCCAAGTGGGAGAATGTTAATCTCACATTAAGGTGGCCCAATAACCTTGGTTAATTAACATTGGATTCCTAATTAAAGTTAACTGATATAATAAGATGCCCATGTAAGTTACATTTGTGTAAAGTTTTAATAATCATGTATGGTATAAAGTAACCATGATGGATGGTTTTATCAAACATGATTACTTGCAAATGAGACCCACTTCTCTCTTCCTGTGAATGAACACAAACTTCCTCCCTTGTTTTGAGGACTCCATCACCTTGAGAAATTAGGGTTTGTGATAAGAGAAGGACAGAGAGAAGAGGATCATTGCAGATTAAACCTATTGCAGGATTAAAGAAAGGATCAAGGTCTTCATCCATTCATCTTCCTCGATTAATCAATGGCTTCAGGTATGTTGATTTAGTATTGATTTAGTATGCATTCGATTTCTTGAGATGTGTTGATTCTAGATCCATGCTTATATTATCCGCATTTCAGTTTAATTTCTTACAAAAGAGGAATTGGAGAATGAAAGAAGATACGGCAAAAGAAAAGGAAGATTTGAAAGATAAGGCAAATGGAAGAGAGAAAAATATAGGATTAATCTGAAATTTTTCTTTTTTGATTAATCAATCAAAATGATTAAACCCTTAAAAGATGTCCACTCCACTGATTCACTGTCTAATTTGATGCAGTACTGCGTTTAGTGTCAGCTATAAAAAAAAAGATTCTCTTCAAATTTTACACTTCGCAATCTAGTAGTCGAAGGTAGACAGAAACAAAACAAGGTGAACCGAAACAATGTAAGGGTGGCCAAATTGCACAGTGCCGCTTTACATCACGTGAGTAACATTAAATGCAATCTACATGCGCGACGATGACAGCACAATAGATGTATTACTAAATACAAAATATCCCATATCCATTAAAAGTGGGGACAATAGCTTTTTAAAGTACTAAAGATAAAGTAGGCTTTTTATCACGGGAAAGAAGGTTGAGGGCTTTTACGAACTGCAAATAAAAGCTAGGGCTTATTCATATTTTCCACTTTAATAAAAGAAAAGAAAAGGGGGGGGGAAAGGTAGGGCTGGCTAATGGGGCGGGTCGACCCGCTTCGATCCGCCGCCCCGCCCTGTGCGACCCGTTTGTGTCACACAGGGCGGGTTACGGGTCAACCCAAATTGACCCGTCCCGTTTAAACGGGACGGGTCAGATTCGTCCCGTGATGAATCACGGGACGAATCGGGTCGGAGAAAATTTTCCCCGACCCCTCCTCTTTCTTTTTTTTTAAAAGTCCTATATTATTATATATGTGAGACGGGAAAATTAGTTTCAGAACCCAATTTTTATTTTTTTTAACCCTCAACAGCTTAAAAATTGCTTATTGTGGTAAATTTAAAATTTTCAAAAATAAAATAAAATCCGAGACGGGTCCAACCCGTCTCGACGAATCCGGGTAACTAATCGGGTCAGAGACCCGATTCATTACCCCGATTACTTGATTCGTCTCGTTTGGATTCGTTACAAGATGGGTTCAATCCGTCTCGTAACGGATTCATTAGCTAACGGGACGAATCAACCCGATTCGTCCCGTTAGCCATCCCTAGGGAAAGGGATGTTCTTTTACATGATAATCTGATCTGAATCCACCTTAACTTTTGGGTAAAAAAATCAATAGATCGATCCGTTGATTAATCAAAACTATACATTTGTAAATAGATGGCACTGATCCAACTTGAAAATGAGTGCAATTTATCGGTAGAACAGTATGTTGGTTTCATTTGGATTAATTATAATTACTTGTATAATAATGGACGTTCGTGATTAATTAGTAAATCGTTCTGCTGATTTTCACTAGTGGAAAGACCCCGAATCTAAATTTTTGGGTTTGATTCATAAAATTGGATCTAATTATCTGATTTGCAAATGATAAAAGAGTAAATTATCATATGTTAAATTCTAATTTTGTCAATAGAATTAGATACTCAAGTGTCCTGCTATTTATAATGAATCCTCAATTAGAGCATGTTGGATAAATGGGTGGAGTTACATTAGGAAAAATCTCAAATTCAAGATCTTGCTAATTGTATCAACAACAACAATTAACAATTATAATAATAATAATAGTTGTTGTTGTTGTGGGCACCCTTGACAAGTAATGATGAGCTGTTGTTTTTTATTTTTTTTAATACTGGACGTAGCTAGGACTTGAATGTGAGACTTCTCACGATCCTCTCATGTTGGAATACATTATTTGAAAAGCTATGTTTATTAGTTTTAAAATTAATATTTTCAATGGTTGTCTTTGGCTTGTAACTATTGAAATGTGAAGATTCAACATTTTCATTATGAAAAGACATGTAAAGAATCTACTCCCAAAAAACAAAAAAACAAGAAGAAGATATTATAATTAATTGCTCCTCCCACCGAATATCATGTTTTGTTTTATGATGTTTCATATTGCTCCATCATTAACGTCTATTAAAAGTCGTTACTTGAGTCATTTTTCTTTTCTATTCATCCTCGGATCAACGATTTCGGAGGCAATGTACGAAAGGTGTGGATAGGTTCCTATAAAGGAGCGACTACACGCTTTACAACTCGAGTGGGTTCTATAATTCTCATCTTTATTTTAATTTAATTTTATTATTTTATTAAAAGTAATTCAAATTTATTTAGGTTTTGTTCATGACATTTTTAGGAACTTTTTAATGGTTTCTTTATCATATTTTTTAAAACTCCCACCTTTTCACCGATGAGCCTGGGCGTCCGAGACTTGACTAACTTTTTTTTAGTAGTACAAGAAAACTAACAACATTTTCTATTGAAATTACAACCCTTATTGTCCTACCTGATAAGGTTATACAACTCGAACGTTCTCATAGCGTACTTAGCTCGAACGCCTTTGGATTCCCAAACTGCCATAAAGTTTGTCGGAGCATTGCCTTCACAAAGAACGTGGGTAACTTTGTATTGGTCCACCAACTTCTGATACCGCCAAAGAGATTAACAGCAAGTGACCTAGTGGTCCTGCTTGAGTTGATGAGCACCGCTCCCCATAGCAGATCTCTAATTCGAGCCCTCACGCGATACTCCTTGCTAGGTGATAAGGACCATCTCCACCTATTGTTGCCTTGCCTGAAAGGAAACCCCTGCATGGTACAGTATAACAGCAAAAGCTCATGGTATAGCTGTGTGACATTTTACATAAACTTTGGGGTCTAGAACCAGGTACCATAGCCATATAAACCAAATGTTTTAGTATTAGAAAATCTACCCCTCAAAATTTGATTTTAGAAATTTGCCCCGAAATCTAAGAGATATTAATAGCTTTCTCCTCCAGCTATATTTTGAATGAAAATAAAAGCATTATACTACGTGTCTTTCTCCTTTCATTTCATTGTTCCCATATGACCCAAATTCTACCAAAAGCTAAATTTGTCTCTTCTCTCTCATAAGTCTCTTAGACCTAAAATTTCTCCAAATTTTCTCACAAATCTCACTCTAAAAATTTCTTAATAATTTATTAGATAAATAAATGGAATAAAAATATGCTTAATTTGAGAGAGAGAGAGAGAGAGAGAGAGTGGATGGGATTAGAAATATGTAAGAAAAAGAGATGAATCAATAAGTTTAAGTTGGGATGCGGTGTTTAATCATTTAAATAAGGATAATTTGTCATCTTTAAAAAAATAGGCAAGTTAATAGAATAAAATCGGAAAAAAAAATTATTCTAAAAGGGGGTAAACTTTTAAAATCTAGAAGATTTGGAGAGTAAATTTTAATATCAAAGATTTTGGGGGGTTCAAATTTTAAATACTAAAGATTTGAGGGTCATATATTTTTAAATAGCCCTATTAATTTTAAGAAACAAATAAAAGGGACATTTCACTGCAGCTCATATGTCAAATTGTAATTAGAAAAAATCTCAGCTTCATATTTATTCATTTCAGCCACTTTTTTTTAACCAACCACGCCCACGTGTTCAAGTGCAGAAGCGCTCCTCAGCGATGAAAAATGAAAATGCCCCACAGTAATCATTTCAAAAAGCGGATCACTTCGAAAATGCGGACTGCTGGTATTAAAGGACTGTGGTCATGGTGAAAAATGAAAATGCCCCACAGTAATCATTTCAAAAAAGCGGATCACTTCGAAAATGTGAACTGCTGGTATATAAAGGACTGTGATCATGATCGCAGTCCTCACAAAAAATCCTATTTCTGATGACTCCGACTATGATCGCAATATATAAATGTCATATCTCTTAGCAATGCGATCATGATTGCAGTCCTCACAAAAAATATCACAGTCCTCACAAAAAAGCCTATTTCTAATGACTTCGACTATAATCACAATCTATAAAAATACCATATATCTGAGGACGGCTACCATGATCCCCGTCCTCACAAAAAAAGCCCTATATCTGAGGACTACAATCATGATCGCGGTCCTCTTTATTAGAATCGCGACCGTGATCACAGTCCTCACAAAAAAACATATATTTCTGAGTTTTTATTAGAACTGTGATCATGATCGCAGTCCTTACAAAAATGTCTTATTTTTTAATTTTATTAGGACTGTGACCATGATCACAATCTCTTTATTTGGACATGTTTCTGAGTTTTTATAAGGGTACGATCATGATCGCAATCCTTTTTATGAGAACTACGTTCATGATCGCAGTCCTCTTTATTAGAACATGTTTCTGAGTTTTATAGGCTACGACCATGATCACAGTCCTTACATGTAACGCCCCAAACCCGCAGGCACGGGGACGTTATGGCGACGTACATACGCAGGGCGGAGATACTCTGTAACACCCCACTCCCAGAATACGTGCACAGTTACGTATCCTGATTTTTGAGCATATTTTCTTCTATTATTATTATATTTTATTTTCTACTATCCTTACTCATGTAGTAGTACTGTATGATTTGACCTGTTTGGTATTCAGATTTGACTGATTTTAATTTCAAATATTATTTTCTAATATTCTAGATTTTTCATGATTTTCTGGAATTTTTCGGAATTAAAATGTAAATCTTCAAAACCGGTGTCGGCCAGTATCACTGGTTGATTCCAGGAATTTTAATTTACAATTGGAATCAAATTTCTGGATTCCGCTTTACATTTTATCTTAGAATTATGTTTTCATCCTTCGGGCATTTTCTGGGAATTTTCAGACTTTATCAAAAATTCAGCCTACCGGTGTAGACACCGCGCCCAGTACATTCTAAGATTTTTATTTTGAAAATGAGATAGAATTTCTGAAAACCGATTTCATTAAAAGTCATTTTAAATATTTATGATTTTGTGAATTTTGGATAGCATTCCGAGATACTTCAATTTTTAGTCATTTCTGGAGTTTTCGGTATTTTCCCAGATACCGAGAACTTATCCAAGTTTCCACTTCTCTATCTTTCCATATTTTTCTCTCTCTTCCTCAAAACACGATCTTAGCCAGCCAGGTTCATCATTTAATGCAGCCACCCTCTCCATGCTGCATTAAATGCGTATGGGCTAATTCAACTCAAGTCAAATCCCCCATGCTTTGTCCTTTTCCTTTGAAACGCAGCTTCCTTGCGTTTTTCTCTGGACGCAGCCTTGAAGCTCCCGCGTTGGCTCCATTTTGGCCTAACGCAGCCTTGGGACCTTGCAAACGCCACACTCTTTGGAGGGAAGTGATGATGGGTTATTATTATAATGTTTCCTCCCTTTATATATATGCATCCCCTTCTCTCTCTTTCATTTTCTTCATCCTTTTTGCCTCCTGCAAGCTCCAACAGCAAGCTCCATCTCACACCAAGCCCTTGGCCAGCCATCACAACCCCTTACCTTCACCATTTTTCCACTAGCTCCTCCATCTTCTTCTCCTCCATATTCTCCACCCTTTCCAACCACTAACTCCTTCTTCTTCAACTTCTTTCACCAAGAGACACCCAAAGAACCCATCACATCCATAAAACTTCATCACCATCTCCACCATCACCCGCACCACCGTAGCCTCCACCGAGCATACCATCTTCACCCCTCGTCAACCTCTTTCCGGCGGACTATAGCTTCATTCCCGCAACGCCATTTGCAAAATCTCGTTTGCCATATTGAGTTGGACTTGCACCATCAACCTTTTGCCTTCTCTTGTGAGGACCGGTACCCCTTTGGATTGGGACCGCGTTTCTCTGCGTCGGACGCATTTTAGGCGAGTAATTCTACTCGCCAAGACTTGGATATTATTTCATATTTGTTAAGAAAACGCACCAGTTTGCTAAAAACGCACCAGTTTGCTAAAAACGCACCAGTTTCCTGAAAAAGCACCAGTTTGCTAAAAACGCACCAGTTTGCAAAAACGCAACAGTTTCCGAAAACGCACCAGTTTTCTGAAAACGCACCACTTTTCTGAAAACGCACCACTTTCTGAAAACGCACCACCTTCTTGAAACGTGCCACTTTTGAGACGCGACCCAACCGAACGCAGCCTTCTTAAGTCGATTTGACCTTTACTATAGTCGACTAACTCCTTCTCTAAGTCGACTAATTTCTCTCCCTAGTCGACTAATCTTGATTAATTGTTATGGTTAATTACTCCTTGATTTTGAACATTATCTTTGGGTCATTTTTATATATCGCTATTTGCAAGACTTGTCATGATGAATATCACCTCTTATCATGCTATCTATTAACACAAGGCATGATACACCTGACTCCTATAATTATCATTATAACGGGAATGATAACCGGACTTCATGATTTACAAACTTGATATACCTGTACTCCTGACATGCTCCTGCTCATTCCCGAAATCTGATAATTATTTAATATACCATAAAATGGACAACTTACATTGGGTCGGGGGGAAACATGCGGCTATCAATATGTGTTCGTGTTTACAGTGGTATTAGGTATGTTGTGCAACTAAATTTCCGGTCTGACCTGTGGGCCTCCAGGCGACCGAGGGGAGTGCTGGCTCCCTCATTTCTGGTACCATCATGATAAGGGCATACAATAAAACCCTCCTGTTTGCCTTGCGGCGGGTTCCGTCTACCAAGCAACGGAACAATCCTGGGCCGTGGTCCCGGGTTTGCACGGGACCATGTAAACATAGTTCGTTGATACCCCCGCTAGTTTCCAATAACAAACTTGCTTTACTGGGATATGGATCTATGTGTGCTGGACGCTAGTCCACATAGCTAGATATCAGGGTAAGGTAAGTAATAATAATAATAATAACAATAATAAGACGCTAATTGTGGGTGTTGTATACGCTTGGATTACGGTAACATGAGATAAAGGTATATAGATGAGGGTTCCTTGTTTGGATTATTCCCTCGAGGTACTAGTCTCATGAGGCCGTAGCTTAAGCTTATATAATGCCCTTTCATTTTAACATGTTGCGCTTCTTTTACTTGCTGGCTGATTACTCATGATATTGCACCACCTCTCATGCTCTTTCCTCTTATGCACTCGGCTGTTACCTGATCACTTGTTTGGGAGGTCCTGACTCCTTGAATTTGTATGTTCAGGTTCCGAAACCTTGGATCGAGGTGGAGCCTTCTGTGTGGAGGACCAGGCTTTCCTTTCCGAGCAGGCTAATTAGTCTCGGTTGCTGTCATCCCAGACTTTCCTTTGGCTCGCGGGACCTTTCTTCAGCTCGTGAGCATCTTTGTAATTATCTTGTAAATCGTACTTTTGAGTTTGGCTGTGATATATGATGCATGCGATATGTAAATATATGTCACATTCTGTGATAACCTTGTACCTTGTACTTCTTATGTTGGCATATGAAAGGACGCTACGCTTTGTCGTACTCTGATTCTTGTTTGTACTGATGCTTAGCGTATATACGTAAGGGTATTTCTGACCTGCGTATGTACGTCGCAGTGACGTCCCCGTACCCGTGGGATCGGGGCGTTACAGGTTGGTATCAGAGCCTAGGCTCTCACACTATAGTACAATCAAGCAGCAAATTAATGGAATTTGCCATTGCCAACTACAGTGTACAAGTTATCTTGTCCTTCTTGATTCCTTTCCTTGTGTCCTAAAATCCTTTCATCTTTCCAGTTTCCAGTCTCCTTTTTACCAACATAAGTATGGATAGAAGGACGGGTCGTAGCAACTCCGGGCAAACATCAAACGGGCCCACGGGAGAGAATGTTGAGATTCTGAGGGTTATCCAGACTATGATGGAAAATCAGCAACAGCAGACGGAACTCCTTCGGCAAGAGTTAGTAACTCCAAGGAACAAAGGCCGGGGAATGTATCAGACTTCAGGCGGTTACAACCGGCGATATTCACCGGAGAAGAGAGACCACTAGAGGCTGAGCAATGGTGATTGACACCACAGATCTGTTGAACGCAGCCCGGGTTCCAAAGGAAAATCAAGTGGAGGTCGCTAAGATTCAACTAAAGGATGTAGCCAGGACCTGGTGGCTAGCTGAGGAAGCAAGATTAGAGAAACCTGTCTCGTGGGATCAGTTTTCCCAAAGCTTCTATAGTAGATTTTTCCCTGCCACCGCTCAGAAAGAAAGAGGGAAGAACAGTTCATCCGACTTCAGCAGTGGAACCGGTCTGTGGACGAATATGCCGCTGAGTTTTTGAGGCTGAGCCGCTTCGCTCCATATATGGTAGCTGATGAAGAGAAGCGAGCGAGTAGATTCCAACAGGGTTTGCGAATGGACATTCAGATCCTCTTGATGCCCCAGCAGCTGAAAACGTATTCCCAAGTCCTCACCATAGCTCGGGAAGTTGAGCGAGGACTGGAGAAAGGGAAGACTAACATGATGAGGAACCAGGCCATGAAGAGGCCATCCCACAAGCAAGAAGAGGAGGTCCATACAGAGCAGCGAGAGTCCCAGCCATGAGACGGCCATTCCGACCAGCTCCCTTTCCAGTAACCCACCATCTTCTTTTGTAGTTATTGCCAGAAACCAGGTCACACCCGACAGAATTGCCGAAGGGCAAATGGGTTATGCCTGGCATGTGTCCCGGGACATTCAGTAGAAGTCTGCCCCCACAAGAGAATGGGATAGCAACCAAGCACTGCCAGCGCTTCCAGGACCAGATGGACAGAGGAACCAGGGCCAATGGTTAGGAGAGCCCTTCCCCCTCCCACACAGCAAGTTATCCGCCCAGTCCAGAGGGGAGTTAGAGTTGCAGCAGGCCGTGGAAGAGGACGAGCTTACAACCTGACAGCGGAAGAGGCCGAAACTTCTGGAGAAGTGGTAACAGGTAAGATCAGGGTACACTCGAAGCCCGTTTCTTGCCCTCTTTGATTCGGGTGCATCTCATTGTTACATATCTGATCGTTTTGTTGCCTTGCATTATATACCTGTTCGAACTTTAGACCACAATGGGAGATTAGTACAGGGAATGGAGTAGTCGTATCTACTAAGGTTTGTATTGATTGCCCTGTAGAACTCTGTAACAGGACCTTGGCCATAGATAGCTCGTACTAGATACTAAAGGTACGACATAATCTTAGGCATGACTTGGCTCAGTAAATACCATGCGGTCATTGATTGCCGAAGCAAGAAAGTTATTTCAGAATACCGCTTCAGCCTGAGTTCCAATTTGAAGGAGAACGCAAACCTGCCAAAGGGAAAAGCACAGATGACTGCGTGAGATCCAGAAGAAAGAGAGTGCCAGTTTGAATGAGTTCCAGAAGTATTTAAGGAGATCTCAGGACTTCCACCTGATAGGGTAATTGAGTTCTCTATCGATACCCTTCCAGGTACAGTTCCGATATCCAAAGCTCCATACAGAATGGCACCACTGAGTTGGAGATTCTAAAGAAACAGCTGCAAGAATACTGGATAAGGGATTAATTAGACCAAGTGCTTCACCATGGGGAGCTCCAGTACTCTTGGCAAACAAAAAGGACGGTGGTAAACGGTTATGTATAGACTATAGAGAATGAACAAAGTTACCATCAAGAATAAGTACCCTTTACCAAGAATTGATGATCTGTTTGATCAGCTTCATGGGGCCCGAGTATTTTCAAAGTTGGATTTGCAATCAGGATATCACCAGCTAAAAGGGTAAAGAAAGAAGATATTCCAAAGACAGCATTCAGGACTCGTTATGGCCATTATGAATTATAGTTATGCCTTTCGGAGTCACCAATGCCCCTGCAGTTTTCATGGATTTGATGAACAGAGTTCTCATCGTACTTGGATCAGTTTGTAGTAGTGTTTATAGATGACATCTGATCTACTCGAAGAACGACAGAGAGCATGCAGACCACTTGAGGATAGTGTTACAGACTCTCCAACAGGAACAACTTCATGCTAAGCAAAGCAAATGTGATTTCTGGTTAAATAGTGTGGCCTTCCTTGGACACATAATTTCAGAAGAAGGAATTCAGTAGACCCTAGTAAAATTCAGGCAGTAAAGGACTGGCCAATTCCAAGGACAGTAATAGAAATTAAGTTTTATTGGATTAGCCGGATATTACAGGCGCTTTGTCCAAGATTTCTAAGATTGCAGCCCCGTAACAAAGCTCACCGGAAAAGGAGAAAAATATATATGGACCAAGGAATGTGCCGCAGCATTGAGCAATTAAAGGAAAGACTCATTACAGCTCCAGTTTTGAAGACTCCCTCAGGAAGAGGAGGGATGGTTATATACAGTGACGCATCCGGGAAAGGCCTGGGATGTGTATTAATGCAGCATGGTCACGTCATAGCTTATGCATCCAGGCAACTGAAGCCACATGAGCGGAATTACCCAACTCATGACTTAGAATTGGCAGCAGTGATATTCGCATTGAAGATCTGGATGGAGATTATCTTCTGGGAGACAAGGTACTAATCTACACGGATCACAAAAGCCTAAAGTATGTTTCACACAGAAAGAATTGAACATGAGACAGCGACGGTGGCTTGAACTAATGGCAGATTATGATATCGACCTACAATATCATCCAGGCAAAGTTAATACAGTACCAGATGCATTGAGCAGGAAGCCAGGAAAATAAAATGCTAGTACAACTTACGCATCAGAAGGAGTTAATTCGGGACATCATGAAATGGACCTGATGATAGTACAAGGAGTCGATAAGACAGGACAGTTGATGACCTTTCAGATCCAGTCAACCTGATGGATGAGATTAAAGAAGCTAAAAGGAAGACCCCAGATTACAGAAGTACAGAGCTCAATTAGAGGCTGGATTGAGAACGGATATCCGCATTCACTCGGATGATGCACTATATTTTGGTAACCGAATTGTGTTCCCCAAGGAGAAGTTCGACAGAAATTTTGGCAGAGGCACATAGTTCAGCTTATTCTATACATCCAGGAGGAAATAAAATGTATCAGGACTTGAAGCAGAAGTTTTGGTGGAATGCCATGAAGAGGGAGATAGCCCAGTATGTGGCCAAGTGCTTAGTTTGTCAGCAGATAAAGGCAGAACACCAGAGAACAGCTGGACTCCTACAACCGTTGCCAATACCAGAATGGAAATGGGAGCATATCACCATGGATTTTGTTACAGCTCTACCCCGAAGTCCAAAGGGTAATAATGCAGTATGGGTGATCGTTGACCGCCTCACAAAAGCAGCTCACTTTCTACCTTCAGAGTAGGTCAGTCAACAGAAGTTCTGGCAGACAGTACATAAGAGAAATTGTTCGTCTACATGGAGTTCCAGTTAGCATCGTGTCAGATAGGGACACGAGATTCCGATCACATTTCTGGGAAAGTCTCCAAGAAAGTTTAGGAACTCGTCTGGAATTCAGTACTTCATATCACCCCCAGACAGACGGACAATCGGACGGAACATTCAAATTCTTGAAGACATGTTGGCGCCTGCATGATAGAATTTAAAGGGTCATGGGAGGACCATATTCATTTGGTGGAGTTCTCTTATAATAACAGCTATCAGGCTAGTATCAGAATGGCACCATTTGAGGCGTGTATGGCAGAAAGTGCAGGTCGCCGATATGTTGGGACGAAGTCGGCGAAAGGAGACTTATGGGACCAGATATACTAGTTCAGACAACGGATAAAGTCCGAATTATCAGAGATCACCTCCGGGCAGCACAGAGCCGACAAAAGAGTTGGGCAGACACAAGTAGGAGACCATTGGAATTCAGAACAGGTGACCACGTGTTTTTGAAGATATCACCCACCAAAGGGGTAATCCGTTTCGGTACACGTGGAAAGCTCAGTCCGAGGTACATCGGCCCATTCGAAATTTGGATCGTGGTGGGAGATGGGCTTACCGATTGGCACTACCGCCATCTTTGGACGGAGTACACAACGTATTCCACGTATCACAGTTGAGGAGGTATGTCAAGGATGAGAGTCACATTCTGGATCACTCTGAATTGGAACTACAGCCTGATTTGTCTTACGAAGAGCAGCCGATGGCCATCCTGGACGAGAGTGTTAAGACTCTGAAGAATAAGGCCATACCATTGGTATTAGTTTCTTGGAATAGGCATGCACCAGGAGAGGCTACATGGGAACGAGAGGACGTTATTCGTGAGCGTTACCCCCATCTATTTACAACTTAGTTGGTAAAACCCTTTCCTATTCTCTCTACCGTCATCTTCCCCTTCCTGAAATTCGAGGACGAAATTTTTGTAAGGTGGATAGATTGTAACACCCCACTCCAGAATACGTGCACAGTTACGTATCCGATTTTTGAGCATATTTTCTTCTATTATTATTATATTTATTTTCTACTATCCTTACTCATGTAGTAGTACTGTATGATTTGACCTGTTGGTATCAGATTTGATGATTTTAGTTTCAAAATATTATTTTCTAATATTCTAGATTTTCATGATTTTCTGGAATTTTTCGGAATTAAAATGTAAATCTTCAAAAACGGTGTCGGCAGTATCACGGTTGATTCCAGGAATTTTAATTTACAATTGGAATCAAATTTCTGGATTCTGCTTTTACATTTTATCTTAGAATTATGTTTCATCCTTCGGGCATTTCTGGGAATTTTCAGACTTTATCAAAAATTCAGCCTACCCGGTGTAGACACCGCGCCCAGTACATTCTAAGATTTTTATTTTGAAAATGAGATAGAATTCTGAAAACCGATTTCATTAAAAGTCATTTTATAATATTTATGATTTTGTGAATTTTTGGATAGCATTCCGAGATACTTCAATTTTAGTCATTTCTGGAGTTTTCGGTATTTTCCCAGATACGAGAACTTATCCAAGTTTTCCACTTCTCTATCTTTCCATATTTTCTCTCTCTTCCTCAACACGATCTTAGCAGCCAGGTTCATCATTAATGCAGCCACCCTCTCCATGCTGCATTAAATGCGTATGGGCTAATTCAACTCAAGTCAAATCCCCCATGCTTTGTCCTTTTCTTTGAAACGCAGCTTCCTTGCGTTTTTCTCTGGGACGCAGCCTTGAAGCTCCGCGTTTGGTCCATTTGGCCTAAACGCAGCCTTGGGACCTTGCAAACGCCACACTCTTTGGAGGGAAGTGATGATGGGTTATTATTATAATGTTTCCTCCCTTTATATATATGCATCCCTTCTCTCTCTTTCATTTCCTTCATCCTTTTTGCCTCCTGCAAGCTCCAACAGCAAGCTCCATCTCACCAAGCCTTGGCCAGCCATCACAACCCTTACCTTCACCATTTTCCACTAGCTCCTCCATCTTCTTCTCCTCCATATTCTCCACCCTTTCCAACCACTAACTCCTTCTTCTTCTTCAACTTCTTCACCAAGAGACACCCAAAGAACCCATCACCTCCATAAAACTTCATCACCATCTCCACCATCACCCGCCACCACCGTAGCCTCCACCGAGCATACCATCTTCACCCCTCGTCAACCTCTTTCCGGCGGACTATAGCTTCATTCCCCGCAACGCCATTTGCAAAATCTCGTTTTGCCATATTGAGTTGGACTTGCACCATCAACCTTTTGCCTTCTCTTGTGAGGACCGGTACCCCTTTGGATTGGGACCGCGTTTCTCTGCGTCGGACGCATTTTAGGCGAGTAATTCTACTCGCAAGACTTGGATATTATTTCATATTGTTAAGAAAACGCACCAGTTTGCTAAAAAACGCACCAGTTTGCTAAAAACGCACCAGTTTGCTAAAAAAGCACCAGTTTGCTGAAAACGCACCAGTTCCTGAAAACGCACCAGTTTGCTAAAAACGCACCAGTTTGCTGAAAACGCACCAGTTTCCTGAAAACGCACCACTTTTCTGAAAAGCACCACTTTTCTGAAAACGCACCACTTTCTTGAAAACGCAACCACTTCTTGAAACGTGCCATTTTGAGACGCGACCCAACCGAACGCAGCCTTCTTAAGTCGATTTGACCCTTTACTATAGTCGACTAACTCCTTCTCTAAGTCGACTAATTTCTCTCCCTAGTCGACTAATCTTGATTATTGTTATGGTTAATTACTCCTTTGATTTTAACATTATCTTTGGGTCATTTATTATATATCGCTATTTGCAAGACTTGTCACTTGATGAATATCCTTTATCATGCTATCTATTAACACAAGGCATGATACACCTGACCCTATAATTATCATTATAACGGGAATGATACCGGACTTCATGATTTACAAACTTGATATACCTGTACTCCTGACATGCTCCTGCTCATCCCGAAATTGATAATTATTTAATATACCATAAAATGGACAACTTACATTGGGTCGGGGGAAAAATGCGGCTATCAATATGTGTTGTGTTTACAGTGGTATTAGGTATGTTGTGCAACTAAATTTCCGGTCTGACCGTGGGCCTCCAGGCGACGAGGGGAGTGCTGGCTCCTCTCATTCCTGGTACCATCATGATAAGGGCATACAATAACCCTCCTGTTTGCCTTGCGGCGGGTTCCGTGTACCAAGCAACGGAACAATCCTGGGCCGTGGTCCCGGGTATGCACGGGACCCACTGTAAACATAGTTCGTTGATACCCCCGCTAGTTTCCAATAACAACCTTGCTTTACTGGGATAGGATCTATGTGTGCTGGGACGCTAGTCCACATAGCTAGATATCATGGTAAGGTAAGTAATAATAATAATAATAACAATAATAAGACGCTAATTGTGGGTGTTGTATACGCTTGGATTACGGTAACATGAGATAAAGGTATATAGATGAGGGTTTTCTTGTTTGGATTATCCCTCGAGGTACTAGTCTCATGAGGCCGTAGCTTAAGCTTATATAATGCCCTTTCATTTTAACATGTTGCGCTTCTTTACTTGCTGGCTGATACTCATGATATTGCACCACCTCTCATGCTCTTCCTCTATGCCACTCGGCTGTTACCTGATCACTTGTTTGGGAGGTCCTGACTCCTTGAATTGTATGTTCAGGTTCCGAACCTTGGATCGAGGTGGAGCCTTCTGTGGAGGACCAGGCTTTCCTTTCCGAGCAGGCTAATTAGTCTGGTTGCTGTCATCCCAGACTTTCCTTTTGGCTCGCGGGACCTTTCTTCAGCTCGTGAGCATCTTTGTAATTATCTTGTAAATCGTACTTTTGAGTTTGGCTGTGATATATGATGCATGCGATATGTAAATATATGTCACATTCTGTGATAACCTTGTACCTTGTACTTCTATGTTGGCATATGAAAGGGACGCTACGCTTTGTCGTACTCTGATTCTGTTTGTACTGATGCTTAGCGTATATACGTAAGGGTATTTCTGACCTGCGTATGTACG